>JBBIGA010123476.1:0-25195 GCA_037576975.1 Alestes dentex | reverse complement strand
GAAAAAATGCCAAGAGTGTGCAAAGCTGTCATCAGAGCAATAGATGATGTTTTCAATATTAATCTACAATGTAGCCAATAATAAAAACAAAGGGAATCGTTGAATGAGAAGGTGTGTCCAGACTTTTGACTGGTAGTGTATATATGCTTTATTGAGGTATCAGTGTTGCCATGATGATTCCTCTGTGTGTAGGACAGCACTGGCCGAGGCTGAGTTGGAGTATAACTCTGAGCACGTCAGCAAGGCCGTGTACGCTACTTTCCCTTTGGCCTCCCTGCCATCTAAACTAGCACCAAGCCTGGGTACGTCCTCCCTTACTCTCCTGCTTACTCTCTCTCATCTCCCAGTATAAATAAATGCATAAATGCTATTACCTTTTGTAACTGCTCCTCATTCAGGTGTGGCCATTGCCCAAGACAAACAGTGGGGGGCACTAAATTATGCTGGGTCTTGCCCTGTTCCTAATCCTCTACTCGTGTCAAATTAAATGCATTAATCCCAAAATTTAGCAGAGAGTACAACTCTGAGTTCAGGCTACATCTGACTCCAGCTGGATATCCTTATTTTAATTTTTCATGTGAGGATCAAATTGTCAGTGTTCGACTACTAAGTGGACTGGAATTGTATTTTCATAGATCATGACTATTAGAATTATTACTTTAAGATTTTACCTACTTAACATCAGCCATCTTGAAAGCTATAACACTAATCTGAGTATATATGCCAGCACCTTGAGCGTTTTTTGCACACTATGGGTGTATTATTTTTTTGTGTGTGTGTGTTCGCACACCTAGGACACTTCAGTGTTCTGATTTCCACAGAGAACACACATTTAGTCACTCTGTATTTCCAACAGCTTGCCAATCTCCCAGCGTAATAATAACAATTGGTTTAAATGTGTAAGTAGATCAACTTTATTTTCAGAGCCCATTTCAAGAAGAGTTCATGTTCACCGAAGTGATGCACTGCAAAAACTCCTGATCTAACCAAGACTTGCAATCTTATTTCTAGCCTAAAAGTCTTCTTCATCTTGTTCTGAGTTGTAAGATTACTACGATTGTTTTAAGATGTTGTTTCCTATTTCAAGAAATCTCAGACTAGAAACAAGTGAAATTATCTGCCAGTGCAGTAAGACATTTACACTTGGTAAGATTTCTTGAAATAGGACAAAAATACCTTAAAACAATCTTACAAATATGCCCTTATATAGTATATGATTCTCAAAACAAGATCAAGAAGACTTTTAGGCTGTAATATAAGACTGCAAGTCTTGGTTAGATCAGGAGTTTTTGCAGTGTGTACAATACAAACTAAAAACCTAACATTAAACAAATCTAACCAAATAGAAAAAACATAGAATTACATAAATAACATAAATAAAATAAACTAAACAAAGAAACAGACATAAAGCGACCCAGAGACCTGTACCCACCATACTTGGGTAACACCAATGCCACTCAGCTGATGTCTTGTTTTAAATCCACATGTGCTGGTTTTATTTCAGGTGCGTTGGGTAAAGTATCTGTGCTGGTTTGGACCACGCAACCATGGACATTTCCGGCCAACCAGGCCGTGTGCTTCATGCCCAAAGCCCAGTGAGTCCTTCAGACACACACGGCCCCGCCTGACCTTTCGCTTTGCATTATTCAATGTGGCAAATAAAAAAAAGCCATTGCAGTAATGTAGTATCACAGTGAATGTATTTGTGTCCTCTCCAGGTACTCTCTGGTGAAGAGAAGTGATGGTGAGCAGCTTCTCCTGGTGGCCACTGAGCGCGTCGCCAGCCTGACCTCCGCACTGGGCACTGACCTGCAGAGTCTTGCCACCTTCACTGGTACGCATCGTCATTTCTGGGCCTGTTTCATGAAAGAATTGAATGCTGTTTGGAATTAGAGGTTCATAATGTTTTACAGTCCCCCCTCACTACGTGGAAACTAATCTGCAAAGACAGCTTGGATTCATCATTGTTTGAAATTAAAACAAAGCAGTTGTGCTGCTCCTGGCTGTTGGGATACAAGTGGATCGTTGTAGTCTTCCAAATGATCCACACATCTGAAAGAAGTGGCTAAAGTCTAGATTTTCTAACATGCCTGAAGTTTTAATTTTAAATGTAATATTTTTTTTTAAATATGTTTAATCTCTGACCACTTTTAAAACACAATGTGCCTCATATAATTTGTGAAGGTGTCGGCCAGTTGGAACAGTGAGTATTTACATACAGTATCTCTGACTTAAAGGCACCGAAAAAAAAGTGTTTTATTGTCTGCAATAGCTGTATGTTTTTCTACCAGGAATATATACTTTAGGCATATCAGAGATGTATGTAGGACACATTAGCTCGCTGCTGGAACAAAACTGCCCATTACTGTCAGATCTGCACCGACTGTAGCTTTAAAGAGCTGCTAAAAACAGCACTATTCTCCTCTGCCTTCTAAGTATTTGCACTTTTACTGCACTTTTAATTTTCTTTTATGTATCCTTTTATTTCTTTTATCCCTCTCATTATCTTGTTTTATTCTATCTTATTTTTATTCATTCTCATTTTATTTTCAATTTCTGTACAGCACATTGAATGACCTTCTGTGTATGATAATGTGCTATATAAATGAACTTGAACTTTCTCTCTGTGTACAGTAAAACCTTAACACATTCTAGCAATTACATTTACTAGTACTGTTAAATGTAGTTACTCCCTTCCTCTCTTGCTCCTTGTCCTTTCTCTCTAGGGTCTGATTTGGAGGGAGGCTTCTGCCAGCATCCCACCATCTCTGGAAAAGAGGTGCCACTGTTGCCTGCTAATCATGTGACCATGGGCAAAGGAACCGGATTGGTCCACACGGCTCCTGCCCACGGCATGGAGGACTACAGTGTGGCCACTCATTTTAACCTGCCTGTGGTGAGTCACTCAACCCTCGACTGACCAACTGTAAGCTGAATAAGTCTGATTTGATGCTGGATGAATATGAATTCTCTCTCTCTCTCACTCTCTCTCTCTCTCTCTCTCTCTCTCTGTCCCTCTCTCTCTGTCCCTCTCTCTCTGCAGGAGTGTATGGTGGATGAGGAGGGGAGGTTTACAGAGGTGGCAGGAGCTGATCTCCAGGGACAGTCTGTGCTTGGGGAAGGCACTGATACAGGTTAGAGGATGAAAAGACCCCTTAAAGAGCTTATTATGCAAAAAAAAAAAAATCATGATTTCACAATATTTTTAGCAAATCACAATGTATCAAATTTAACAAAGTAAGACTGAAAATAATTCAATGTTCTCACAATATTTAGAACAAAAAGAAAAGGGATGCCCAGTTTTGGCACAATTTTTTAGTGGAAATAGAGCTGAAGACGAGGGGGGTGGTGTGTGATATGAGTTTGCTGGACACACTGTTGATCGGCTGCATTAACACTATAAACAGTGCACTTACATCAAACATCATGATTAATAGAAAGATTATTCTCCATAATGCATTATAATACATTGTGCATTTTCCCATTTTTGCATTGCAATGTCACAATATTTGAGGGCATTGTTACACCGCTATTGTTACACCAGGGCAGCTGGAGGCCTAGTGGTTAGGGTGTTCGCCCTGCGATCAGAAAGTCGCGGGTTCGAATACCAAGGCTGCTAGTGGCACTGCTGAGGTACCTTTGAGCGAGGTGCTGTCCCCACACACTGCTCACCGGGCGCTGTGTTCCTGTCTGCCCACTGCTTCACTTGGTGAATGGGTTAAATACAGAAAAAGAATTTTCGTTCACACTGTGTGCTGTGGTGTGTTCATGTATGACAAAATGGTCATTTTACACTATTAGCTGGTGGGAGCTGGCCTTAGCTGATGTCAAATGGCAAAGTCTAAAACGGAAGTGCCAACATTAATCCAGTACGGCTTCAGTGTACACAAATATCCCTAAGTATTTATTTGCAAAAATGTATTAACTTTAATATGACATTAAATAGCATTTTCTGACATATTGCATGTGTTATTTTGTTAGTGATCTCTATGCTGCGGGCCGCTGGGGCTTTGGTGAAAGAGGAGGAATGTGTGCACAGTTACCCGTACGACTGGAGGAGTAAGAAGCCGGTGGTGATCAGAGCCAGCAAACAGTGGTTCATAGACACATCGAGTCTCAAAGACAAGGCCAAGGTGACCCCAGAAACCAGGACACTTAACAGCCCAACACCGCTCATAATGAGTGGAAGTTAGACGGGCCATGTGGAATTATGCTTAGTACATGTTGGGGACATTTCTTAACAACTTCACCCAGAAATCGCTTCTTCAGCAGAGAGAACTTTTATTCTCGCAAGAATGCTGAAGGGTATAGAATCTTCTCAGCCCCTTTTATATGATATGATATAAATGGAAAAAAGAAAAGAACACCGTGCCAGTCTTGCTAACAAGGCACTACGTAAGGTGGTACTTCGCCTTTATTGGGGACATCCAGTTGTGGCCCAACATCTTCCCTGGTTACTCTCATTTCTGCGTTTTCTCATAGAAGGAACGTGACGCAGCGACCCTTTGAAACAGAACATTCGTGCACATACTATATTTAACAGGTTAGTCTGGTGTTATGTTAGGTTGGTCTCACGCCATTACATAGGTTCTTCTCACGCAATATATCATAGGTTAGTCTGGAGCCTCTTTGGAGCCTTGTTACATTTTGTTCCAACAGTACATTGGACTACTTGATTTCCGGCAGCCATAGTAACATTTTTAAAATCCATTGTTTATGGGGCCGGTTTGAATATTTCAGTACTCATTTATTACATTGGTATTTGAGTACCGTTTGGAATCGTTGTAGTCTTTTCAGGCCACATTTCATCAGCAAAGGCCTTTAAAAGGACGGTGATTGTTACTTTAATAAATATAATAGACACCCCACCTCAGAGCGTAAAAACATGCACAGCCTTTTAAGATCCAAGCTAAGACCAAAAGAAAAATGATCGATAAAAGGTTGGTATAAAGTCACCGGTCTGCACCAGTTTAGTAATTTTTTACATCTAGAAATTGCAAATGTGGCATCAGCGGTCACATGGAAAACATGAATAGGACACTGGAACTGTGTAACTGTGTAACTGTGTGCATTATATTTTCCTATGGTCAGCAGCAGTTCAGTATAAATACTGGACAAAAAGTGCACTGTGTGGTTCCATAACTTACAGAGCACACTATATAGGGAGTAGGGTGCCATTTGAGATTTAATCCTGAATTTTGCCTTTCCTGCTAAATTCGGTCATTAACATATAGTAACCTGTGGTGGATTCCATGAGGAAAATGGGCTTTTCGTATATCAACAAATATGTGAAGCCTGTAAAGCGATATTTTGCCATATTTGGGTAGATGTTTTCTGATTTCAGTAAATGACTAATGCTTAAATGTACCCCTTTTTGAATGGTGTGTATAGGAGGTGCTGCAGAAGGTACGAGTGATGCCAGAGTCAGCGCGGGCCAGTCTCTTAGCGATGCTGGACAGACGGACGTACTGGTGCATCTCTCGCCAGAGGAGCTGGGGTGTTCCCATACCAGTCTTCTACCATAAAGAGACCAGAGAGCCACTCATGAACAAGTACTGCTTACACACACACACACACGCGTACACGCATGCCATGAGCAAATGTCTCAGGTCTACACAATATTGCATTTGTTATTCTTTCCTATGCAATATAACCACAGAGGTCTGCAATATGCAAATAATCCTCGTTGCCTATTGCATGTAGAGTGAGAAATCCCAGATTTTCTTTTGAATGAGTCATAAATAAACAAATACTTTCCAGGCCAGTCTTACTTCAAGTGTTGCACCAGTGTGCAAGGCATATCTCAATATATGGCGGTGTAATCACAATATGACATTAGTCCATATCTGTTTGTCACTAGTTTGTAGTGTGTTAGTAAGACAACATTTTAAAAAGAGACTTGTTTTGCTCCTGTGTGAGAAATTCCTCCGTTGCTCATGTGATTGACAGGCACACGGTGGCTCACATAGCCAAGGTGTTTGCAGAGAAAGGAAGCAACAGCTGGTGGGAGGAGCCTCTAGAAACGCTGCTTCCTCCAGATGTGCTCAAGAAGGTAAATGATCTGTAGAGATGCACGGGTTAAATGAGAGTCAGAAGTTGTAAGTAAGATTTATATGACTGATATAGTGCACGATACTGAATTTTCAGTTCTTTTAAGCAGTCTAAATATAGCAAGTGTCCCTGTGTTTAATGAACATCCATAATGCTTCATATCTCGATGGATGCCAGTCTCTGGTTTATGTCCTGAATTTTCACTCCTGAATCTGTCAAGTCTTCTAAATGTCCAGCTTTTATTATAATTGCATTATTTGCAGTATATTATACATATACTGCATATTTGGCACCAGTGGAGATTGAGTCCATCTCTTGAGTCTTCGTTCCTCATAGTATGTCTTTCTGGTGCTCTTAGGGAGATCCCTAAAACTGCATTCATTGGTGATGCAATCGGCTGTAAGAAAGTGCTATATGAATTAAACTAAATTAAATGGCAATGAATAAAAAGTATGTCAATAATTGAAAACATTAATTAACTCTGTGTGTGTGTGTTTCAGAGTAAAGCAGGCGCTGTGACGGATTATGAGCGTGGGGAGGATGTACTGGACATCTGGTTTGACAGTGGAACGTCCTGGGCTGCTGTTCTACAGGGTGGGTCAGGTTGGACTTTTCACCGTATTACTCCACCTCATTTACAGACAGGGGCCCATCTGTTGCTATACAGTTGATTAGTGCTGGTCAGGTTCTAAACACAGAGCAGCTCTTGGCTGGATATGTCACTGCTGAGCTGAGAGTGGTTGGTTAGTGTAGTGGATAACCTCGCTGCCTTCCAATCAGGAGAGTGGGGTTCGATTCCTACCCTGGGTGACTCACCACAGTGCCCCTGGGTGGCTCAGCAATAAAACACCAGGCACTGAATGACTCACCACAGTGCCCCTGGGTGGCTCAGCAAAAAAAAACACCAGGCACTGAATGAAGAGAATCAAACTTCAAGTACGTTTTTTGCAAATTTTCCACCCATTGGACCACCAAAACATTATCATATTTTATTTCACAAAAAAGTTGCTTTAGATAAAAGCAACTGGCAAATAATGTACATGGAAATGAGAGTCGTCCACAACCCAAAAATATCCAGTCAGGAGTGGCTCTTTGGTCCAAAACCAACTCCCGATGAGGAGCTGGAGCATGGTCAGCACAAACTGTGCTTCAACACATGGGCTACAGTCTCTGTACACCGGCACAGTGGAGCTGAAAGGCAGGGGTTTCTAATGAAGCAGCCAGTGAGTGAATCCTGAACAAAGCTACCACACAAGTGTGAAAAAGTAATGTATTTATTTATCTCCTCAGCGGGTGAGGAAGATGACAGAGCTTCATCTGCAAAGACCAAACGAGGGTGGTTCGGCCTGGCCAGTGCCTCAGCGCAAGGTTTTTAATATCGGCACAAAATAATCTCAGAAACTCTCTCTGTCTGGACTAATTCACTAAACAGTCGTCCAATCTGCACCTCTTCTTCAATTCTTTCTCTTCTCGTGATGTCTGCATGCAGGAGGCCTGTGGCACACGCTTTTAAAGGAACAATAAACAGAATATTCCACCGCGGTCAGATGGAAATTGGCAGTTGAGAAGCAGAACTGCTTAATGTACCTTAAAAGTCTTTTCCGACCATTAATGTTTCTGTTTATTGACCCAAAGCGCTTGAGGATTTTCCACGCTTCCAGTTAGTGGAACTGAAGCGGACTTTTCTTGGTCTTGAATGGCTTTGTAATGATGAGTGTCTGTCTGTCTGCAGATCCACCTGGACAACTCAGCAGATAATCATGTTTTTCCTCCAGCTCTGGATTAGTTCCAGAGAGGCAGTGATGGAAAAACAGCTCTAATAGCACTCAGGTCTTAGGGTGCCAACTCTGTTGACCCTACTCTTCTTCTGTTCTCTTTCCGCGTGTCCATCAGAGGCGGACCCGCGTGCAGATATGTACATGGAGGGGAAGGATCAGATTGGTGGCTGGTTCCAGTCGTCTCTGTTAACCAGCGTGGCCGTGCGAAACAAAGCACCTTACAAGTGAGTATGTGTGAAGACACATGAATGAAAAACCATCCCTGTTGGAAAGAAAACCTTGTAATTCTGTCCTTTACATTGTGTGGACCCTTCAGGATGAATGGTTCAGCAGGTGAACTTTCCAAGTTACATTAAAGGGCCCAGATTCTGCAGTCAATATTTTTTTCCTGAAATAAAAAATTTAATTCTAAGGGATGGTGAGAGATTAGAAAAAGGGTTTAAAAAATGAGGACTGCGTTTGGTGAATTAAAACACCAAAAACAGTAAAACATTTTTTTTACCCTTTTTCTAATCTCTCATCATCCCTTAGAATTAAATACTGCCTTTGTTGCTGTGCCTTTTACATCCCATTCACACTATACTGTTCCGTTACTGTTTTGTCTGTTTATTGTATTGTTTCTGTCATAACATGCACACTGTAACAATAGACACGTGTAAACAGCTGCTAATGACAAAGTAACCTTGAAGCTTGAATACTCATGTTTACTCACTCGCCTCCTGAATGTGCGCATCAGGTCACTGGTTGTCCACGGCTTTGCGGTCAGTGAGAAAGGAGAGAAGATGTCCAAATCTTTGGGAAATGTGGTGGACCCCGACATCGTCATCAATGGAGGAAAGGTATATAACTGACCCAGCAGTCGTTCACTTCATTCATCCACCTGTTATTCAGAGTATTCAAATATCCATCCACTTGCTCGATTCATTTCATTCATTCTTCAGTCTGTATTTCCAACCAACTATATCCAATCGTTTAACTGTACATGCATTTAACTATCCTTTTTTTTCAGTCTGTTTATCCATCCTTTAGGTTATCTGTCTGTCCATTAGTCTCTCTGTCCATCAGCCTATCCATATTTATCAATATTTCAATCTTATTTTTCCATTCTTTTAACCTTCAGTCCTTAAACTTGTGCATCAACTTGTCCATCTATCCAGCAATTTAAGGATATTTTATCTATATAGCTATCCATCCAGTTATCCTTCAGTCTGTGCTTTCCCACCAACCTTCAGTCCATCCATCCAGACACCACCCTACAATATAATGTCATTTTGGTGTCTACTATCAATGTAAAAATGCACTGATGCATTGCAATGCATTAATCTAAAAGTGACAGTTCAGGTGCATTAATTTTGCAGTGTTATCAGTTATAATCAATTATAATTCCCATGAAGTACAGTCTTGTTTTATGGGCAAAAGTAAAACTCTTTTGTCATTTTCAAATCTAAAAAAAGAGATTTCACATTGCACTGAATTGTTTACTAAAGAAACAGTTAAATCGTATCATTATGAGGTTCTAATATCAATCGTGTACTCTTGTAGTCATGTCTCTTTCTCTCTCACTTTTTTTTTTAGGATCAAGCAGCTTCTCCTCCTTATGGTGCGGATGTGTTGAGGTGGTGGGTTGCAGAGTCCAATGTGTTCTCTGAGGTCCAGATCGGCCCCAAATCTCTGAACTTAGCCAGAGAGAACATTAACAAGGTCAGACACCCACACCAGCAGGGATGAGCTTAGTGCAGGACAACGCACCTACATGCTGGAGGGTTCAGTTTAAAAATGGTCTAACACACCTGATTCTCATCATCAGTCAAATGACAAAACATTTGATGAGATGAATCAGATGTTTTGATGATCAGATGCAGTGGTTCTCCATCTCCATACACAACAATTATAAAGAAACTTAAAAAAAAACGATCATAATCAGTTTGATTTGTCTTTCTCTGATTTGATGTATAGAGTGTAGAAGTTCATTTCTTACAAATTCTCTCTGCAGTTGAGGAACACTCTGAAGTTCTTGCTGGGGAACCTGCAGGGTTTTGACCCTCGCACTCAGGCCGTGGATGTCAAAGACATGCACTACATAGACCAGTACCTGCTGCACCTTCTCCGGGAGTACAGCATCAAGGTGGACTTTTACTGCAATTTCAGGACATTCCTGGTGTGTTCTGTACTCTAGCGTGTTCTCACACTGGGCTCAAAATGTGTGTTAGGTAACTGATGCCTACAGTGAGTTTGACTGTGGTCGAGTAATCCGTCTTCTCCAGAGCTTCATCACCAGAGACCTGTCCAACTTCTATTTCAGCATCATCAAAGACAGGTCAGCGGCTCCTTACCCACCACACTATACGATCAGAAAAAGCCTCAGACCTAGTCGAAATCCGACTGAACCCAGACGTGCCACCAAACCTGTGATCTAAATTTGCAACATTTATTAAATATCCTATTCTTTTTATTTTCTTGACCAGAGGCCCCCTTTAAATATTAGTGAGACATTATGTACAAAAAAAATATTTTATAATCATAAATCACTTTGTAATGATATGGTAAAAACATAGTCATAATACATTTTAATACGACCCGTTTCTAACCTCTCTATCTCCTAGAATTAAACAGGCTGTTAATGTGCCTTTATGAGCTCTTTTCTGATTGGTTACCGTATGTTGTGTCTCAGTCTAAAAGCAGTCCAGGTCGAAATGGGCAGATTCAAACGATTGTAGTCCAAATATGCAAATGTATATAAATGTGTTGGTTTTTGTGACATCACAAACACAATGAATACAAAACAGGCTGTTTTGGGGCTTAATTTCCACAATATAAAAACTGAATTGACTGGGGTGCGAACAGTACTTGACTCTTATTATGTTACTTGACATCAAACTCTTATTTAAAAAAAACAAACAAAAAAAAAAGTTTTTACCCTGATACGTGTCATTTAATTGTTTTCCCAGTTCAATTTGGACACAGATCGGCCACTTCCTAGTCACATACATGATTTAGCATGCACCCGTACATTTCTCAGACCATAAAGCAGGGCATTGACTGGTCCGGTTCTCTCTCCATCAGGCTGTACTGTGATCCGGAGAACTCCTTGGGCAGGAGGTCATGTCAGACGGTTCTAGAGGAGATTCTGGACGGTGTGACGCGGTCAATCGCACCAATCCTGCCTCACCTGGCTGAGGAGGTGTACCAGCATGCACCTGGACACGATGGTGTGTACAAATACATACCCACCATCCACTAGAGAAAACTCTACCTTATACATCCACTAACTGGCCACTGTAAGGGCTAATAAATCCACAATTCTAGACTGTAGTCAGCACCTCATTCATCACAGATTAATTTCTGACCACTGTTGACTAGTCTGTAACTACACGCTGTACTCCTGCGAGATGGACGTACAAGGTAGAAGTTTCCAAAAAAGTGCCCATAGTCCACACAGTACTATCTGCCCCCCTTCAGGTCAAATGATGTATTTAGTTGATTTTCTGTGTGAAAATATGCACACACACTGTGTATTTTAATGCCAACTTACTGTTTATTTGCTGAATAAAAAATAGTGGGGAAGAAAACTTTTTGTATCCAGTATTTATATCTCAGCAAATAAATGTGAAGAAAAAAAGACAGCAGGGGCAGCGGGTGGCCTAGTGGTTAGCATCATCTGAAGACCCACCTCTTCAAGGAGCACCTTGGTGACTAACCAGTCCTCTCATTTCTATCTGTTTCTATATGTTTAAAAAAAACTCAGGCCCTTACCCTCTTAACTGTTTGTCCTTGAGTATGAACCTCTGACTTTTTTCCTTTGACAGGGTTTGTTAAGGTGTGTAACTTAGCTGGCAGTAACTTGGTTGGTGATTTTGGTTTTTTTTATGTTTATTGGTGATTTTAGTGTAGCTGAGGTGTAGATATGAAGATCAGACGTAGACGATACAAGCACTGATGTACGTCGCTCTGGATAAGAGCGTAAACGTAAATGTTAGGGCGTTCGCCTGCGATCAGAAAGTTGTGGGTTCGAATCCCAAGTTGCTAAGCACCTCTGAGGTACCCTGAGCAAGGTACCGTGCCCACACTCTGCTCCCCGGGGGCCGTGTTCCTGGCTGCCCGCTGCTTCACTTGGTGAATGGGTTAAATACAATTTTGTGCTGTTCACACTATGTGTTGTGATGTGTTCACTTATGACCGAATGGTCACTTTAGACTTTTAAGAAGGTTCTGGGTTCAGTTCCTGTGTATAATTTGCATGTTCTCCCCATAATTGCTTGGGTTTCCTCCGGGTTCTTCGGTTTCCACCCACAGTCCAAGGACATGCAGGTCAGGTGAAGTGGAGATGCTGAACTGCCTTTAGGTTCGTGTTTGTGTGTCTGCCCTGTGATGGAGTGGTGGCCTGTTTCTTTGCCTTTCATCTTCTGAGTGCTGGACATGAACCATGACCACCCCACTGCACAATAACATAATTTAGACTGACAGATATATTTTGTTGAGTATGAACATATCCCTGATCCATTTCTCTCCTTATCTACTTAAACCTCCATAGAAGGTGAGACTCTGTTCCGGACTGGCTGGGTCAAAAGCAGCTCTGTGTGGCGGAAGCCAGGGTTGGAGGAGGCCGTGGAGGGGGCTTGTGCCATCAGGGATTCCTTCCTGTCCTCTATCCCAGGACGCAATGCAGTGGAGTATGATCTCACCATCGCCATCGAGCCTGGCCTTCTCTTTGAGCTTATGGAGGTAAAAGGGACTTATTAAAGCTGCGGGGTTTATGAAGGAAAACTGCCTGGAGTCTTTTGAAGAACCGTCCCCACAAATTTGAGGGGCAAAAGGCTGTTATTCTTCATGTCTGCCAATAACTACTTCTGATCTAGTTTTTAACGCTCCTACCCCACATAAAAACATCTCGTCCTCTTCATCCCGTCAGTCTCTGCAGGAGGAGCCCACCTCCACCTCATCTCAGCTGACGGAGCTGATGATGGCGTCCCGCACCACCTTGACCAGCGCTCTTCCCAGGGACCTGCCCTCTGACACGATCACCAACAACGGGAGCTTCCTCATCAACCTGGAGGGTCAGACACTAAACACTCAATTCCTAACAAACCAAATAGACAGGATCAACCACATGTGCACTCCGGCACTACAGTACTACCAGTAATGCCATTGTTCGCACACACTGGCTTTACTGTTGCTCCATATGTCAGAATATTAGACGAGTTTGTTTTTTCATACACACTACTCTTCACTACCTCATTAATAATCAGTCATTTTATTTTGACACCGTGTTAACTGGAATGTAGTCCAGATGTTAAATATTTGAATCTATTTGGGAACGAGAACTAAGATAATATATTACAGTATATGAAGTATTATATGCTGTAATTGCCTGTTTATTATAATTTCTTATCAAGATATCAGCCTTGAGATTTGAGCCCCGCTTGCATGAAGATGTATTCTGGATATTGTCATTTGAAGTGTATTTTAATGTTATAGAACTCTATAAGGCTGCTCTGTTCATCATTCTGGCCTTATTTTATTGATTTTAAAAAATGTTTTATGATTTTATAGCTTTTTACAGCTTTTCAAATTATTTAAAACCAGTATTTTTTTCAGCAGGATAGATTTTTATCATTGACAGCAATTACTGAAAACCAGTGTGTGCATATATGCCGTTCACTAATATGGAACTGTTTGCAGTGGTACTTTTTATATGTTAGTTTAAATCAGCCGGTTTGCGTAACTAAATGGTTGTTAATGGTGCTATCTGATCAAATGTTCTTCCACCGTTTGCTCTGTAGGTGGCGTTATTCGTGAGGACAGCACATACACCATAGCCGCGGTCCCCATCTCTCTCTCCCGCTGTCCTCGGTGTCGTCGTTACACGTCGGACGCCCCTGAATGCCTTTGTCCACGATGCCAAACTGTCCTTGGACACACCCAGTAAATGCCTGACATTGCCATGACAACCGCACTGCTTCCCCCGCTCGAGTTGCAGCAGCAAGTCTGTGTCCAGAAAGGGCTTCCAGGACCAGTGAGGACCTTCTGGACGGCTACTGATGAGGAGCCGGATTAGGGCAAGGGTCATTGTTTGAGAAATGCTGTGTTTGTGCACATCCTATAATGATTATGCTAGACAGCATGCAAAAGTCTTCGACTGGGAAATAAACCTTTATTTGCTGGGGGCGAATAGAATTAGAATAATGCAAATATACACATTCTGTCACTGTGTTGGCTTGCCCTTGAAGCAACTAGAAAACTACCGGTTTCGGATGTTTTTTTACAAGCAAAAATCCCCAGATAAACAGTTTAACAGGATGTAACCTGCACAAAATATGCCATTTCTCAAACAGATTCATAATTGAAATGCTCTCAGCTGCTGTGTGGGAACAAAGACCTGACTGTGGGAGTATTTATTCAGAAGGTACCGTACGCAAAGGCACTTAACCCTCGAATTCTGACCTCCTTTAACTCCAGTGTGCAGCAGGTGACCCATCAGCGGTCAATTGACTCGTTCAGTTTCATACAATGTATGTATGTGTCTGTTAATGTATGCGTGTGCAGGGGTGTGTGTTTATGAGAAAGATATAAGATACAGAACAAAGGGGGCAGTTACTGGCACCTGAGTTTTATAGTTTATTTTATTGACATTATTTCTAAAGCCATGAGAGAGGGTTGCCTCCTGCCAGCTCTGTGTCTGAGTTCTCAAAAGGAAAAAAAAAAGTGATTATTCAACATTTGCATAAAAGGAAATGTAACTCCTGGATTTCTGGCCATCTCTCTTTACCAATTGATGAAAAAAAAATGCTCTGACTGCTTTTTCTTGTACACAAAACAATTCAATAAAAGGCACACATGAAGGATGCATGTAGTAATATATATATATATATGGGTCTGTTGCAAGAAGCAGCTACAATTAAAGGATTCTCTCGAGTGGATGCTGTTTTTCTAAGAACTTCCATACAGTTTACATTCAAAATTTTAATTGATATGATCTGAATGAAACAGCAATAAACATAAAATAATTCACCATCTCCATATAGTTCATCCAAGCCTACCAGTTGAATCGTAAGCTGATAATTCTTATTACAGTCAAACTCAAAGCCTAGGCCTTTTTTCTTTTATCTACAAACCTGCATGTTTTTCTGCTTCTGTACAGTAAGAAACAGGAACTTGTGTGTTACAGCTTAGAACATCTATTCTGCAAAACACAGGCCTGTCCCAGACTCACTTCTACATTAACAAATGCAAAAATACCTTTTGTTACATTTATAATCCGCTTTTCTGATGGAGAGCAAAGAAAATAAAAGAGAAAAGGGACACTAGTGTTAGTTTTAAATGGCACTGTCAAATGCACGTTAGTACCAAAGAGATGTCCAGGAAACGATTACAAAGTTAACACTGAAAATCATTTTGTAAAATGACCTAAAAGATGTACGTTACATCTTGTATGCAGCTGTCTGACTTTCTTCAGCTCTGATAGAACTGCAACAAATGAGAACCTACATGAATTAACTGACCCACTTTACATTGTCCACTAATACACTAATATGGATCTTGTATGATAAAGTACTGCATATTTGCACTGGGCACTACTCAGTAAGGCCTTGTCTTAAAAATGCCCCTTTATTCACCAATCATGCTTGGATGCATAAAACTGCAAACACTGATCTAGCATTCTTTATTCATTTGGTCCTTTCTTTCACCTCCCTCTCCAGGTTTTAGACCCAAAATGTCTTGCTTTAGCCAGAGGCTTGATAAAAGTGCCTGTGATTTAGCACTACTGTGCTCCTACAGCCTAAATGGAGTGGGCCAGCGGTGGATACTGACAATGCTTTAAGTGATGAAATTAGATTGTCCCCTCACTCTGAATGTAGCTGATCAGCCGAAGTTTGTTTCTTTAGTTTCCCACTGCTGTGTAAGTCAGTCATGCCGTTTACACAGGATACAAGCTTACTTGTTAGCGGCAAAACTAAAGAAGCAAACCTCAGACATTTTGTCTTTGAGGAGTGTCCACATTTGGAGTAAAGGGTGAAATCTGTTGCTAATGTATTTTTTTTTTGCTCATCTGTTCCATTAATGTGATTGACTGGCTCGAGCGAGCTCAAGATCAAGTAGATTTATAGTAGCGAAAATAAGCCAGTCTCTTCAGACCTGTGCTTAGAACATGTTTGGACTGTCCTTCCCTTCACAATCCAAGCCCTTTCACTCTTTTTTAGTCTCTCCCCTCTATCTCTTTCCCTACCTACTGCTACCCTGGCTGCCGCCCCCTCACTCCTCCTCCTGCAGCGAGTCCACAGTCTCCAGCAGGTGCAGCGCCAGGCTGTACTGGGCGTGATTTTCCGGCAGCATCTCGATGACTTTGCTCACGAGGCGGCTGCTCTGCTGCAGCGGCACTGAGGGACAGCGCAGCTCACTCGGGTCCTGGAGGAACACAAAGAGAATGCATGTGTTTTGTGTGTGTGTGTGTGTGTGTGTTTGTGTGTTTAAAGAACAAGGCTATGGGTGCAATGTGCTGGGGTTTTTTTTTGATTAAGTTTGTGTTTTGAACACAGACTGTCAATTTGTTCCCTTTTAAGACAACTGAGAGTCCCAGATTATGCAGTGTATAAAAAAAAAACTGACTGATTGATCAATAATAAAAGAAATTCTCTTTTTTCTGTCTATGCTTTCACTCTGCTTTTATTATTTTGTTTTTTGTTTTCCTATTGTGTTCTCGTTTTTCTCGTTTATATCTTTCTTTCTTTTTGTTTGTTCCCTTCACCTTTTTATCTTTTTCTTTCTGTTTTTCCATCTTCCTTACTTTGATCTCTCTGCTTTCTTTCTTTCTCGCTTTCTTTCTCTTAGTCTTGCCTGACTAACAACTGGTCAAACAGTTCATTACTAGGTGCAAAGGATAGGGGCAGAGTACCTGTGTATGTGTGTGTGTGTGTGTGTGTGTGTGTGTGTACTCACCATTGCTTTGAGCCAGGTGCACAGGGTGGGGGGCAGTCGTGCAAGCAGCTCCATGGTGGCTTTGGTCTGGGTTTGTGAGTGCAGCAAAGAGAAGGCCAGTCTCTGACCAGTCAGAACCAGGAGCTGAGAGCCCAACACATCTTTATCCTCCACCTCCAACATCACCTGAGAGAGAGAGAGAGATGCTTGAAATTTGTATCGATGGTGGGAGTGAATGTACCTAAGACAAATATACATATTGATGTTCACTGAATTTACTTGAAATGAAACATTTGATATTAGGATTTTTTAATGTCCTTGACAAGCTATTTTCAGGCAATTTTAGTGAAAGTTCTGAGATGGAAAATGTTTCATTACATTCCCCTAATTACTATGGGAAGGGCAATTTCTGGCTTGAGTGTAAAGCATAGTTCTGGGTCAAAGAAAACCCTTTTCTATGCAGGCGTGTCCAAAATGTCCTCACCTCCTCTGCATGCAGGTCCAGGCCTTGGTTGTAAAGCTCCCAGACGAGGTGTCTGCGTAGTATATCAGTATTGACCTGCAGCAGAGAGGCCAGCTCCATGCACACGGCCGGCCAGTCCACCTCCCTGCCCACTTTAGCAGAGCCGTTCTCCTCTGCTTCACCCGCAGCCTTCACCCAGCCCGTCAGCACACTCATTAAAAACTGGACAGGGAGAGGAAAGACATGATTTTTACATCTGCTCTATAAAAAGGGCCCAAAATTATATGATCTGGCCAAAAATTATAATTAGAGCTGCACGATATGGAGAAAATCTCAGGACTACGATTTTATTGCAATTGTAATGCCTTTCATATTAAAGGGCCCATATCATTACTTTTCTTGAATTATAAAGACTTGAAGTCTAAATATTGTTTCCAATGGTACATTCACTCCCACCCTCCATTTTGTGATGTCACAAAACCAACACATTTAAATATATCTTAATCTGGCTACAGCAGTTTAGCTCCACCCTTTCATGCACTGATTTACCTTTAATGGTTTAGGATCAGACTTTTGTTGAATTACATGAAGACCTTGACTCACCAGTGCACCCAGTAACTCCCCTGAAGCTGCGATTGGCCGTATGCTCATTTGCATATTGCGGCCTTTAGTCATATCAGTACTGCAGAGACCAATACTGAGATACCAACTAGCACGCGATATATTGTGCAGCCCTAATTCTCACTGTGCACATTTAAGTAAGATTTACAGAAGAAATAATCTGTCAAGCATAAAGACAGTGCATAATTGCCAGGGGTGGGGATGGGTATTGAGTCTGACCTCCTGTCTGATGGCCACAAGGTTGGGGTCCACATCTCCGCTAGGCAGAAGCTGGATAGATGTCAGCTCCCTAAAAAATGCATTTTTTCCCTGCCGAGAATGACGAGGCACAAATTACACCACAAGGTCACATTTACACAAATGAGTGCACGTGAAAATTTTCTACATAAATGTGTAAATGTGTATAAAGAGCAGTGTTTATACCACGATTATTCTTTCCAGTTCTGTGACTAAATACATTGGACTTGAAACAAAAGTGTCTTCAAATTCTCGGCTTTGAGTTTATTTAGATCTACAGTCCTGTGCAAAGGACTGGAGCCACCCATCAGTTCTACTTCTAAAAGATCCAGACTTGCTTGTACTTCAATGTGGTCTTGAGGAACAGTTCTCCAGGCTTCCTGAAGGACTTTCAAAGACTCATTTCCAGTCCAGTCCCTGAACCTGACCAGTTTCAGAGGAATGTTTTTTGTTTGTTATGACACACAGTAACCTATGTACGAATCAAACTTAAGTCCTGAACCAATGAAGAAACAGGTGCATTTGATTCCAGATGATCAGGCGGTTTGCAGCCTGTCGCAGTAAAAGATTTGTTTCCATTTCTTTCATTAAATCTACTAAATATGCCAAAGATAAGATAAGTATGGTAGGAATGAAATAGCAGGTTTGCACCAACAAGGTGATTCAAAGCAAAATGGAAAGTAATGAGGGGGTCAAGACTTTTGCAGAGTACTGTAAATTAGGTCATCCAAGCAGTAATAAGAGGCTTTTTATGCACTCATCATGGATTCATTTAATCCAATGTATATGCAGTCACAACAATAGCAGCTGCTCAGGTTACTATTTTGTGCTTTGTGAGAGAAAGAATTAAAAAACGCTTTTGAAAGTGACCTTGCTGTCGAAGAGGCTGAGGGGTTTGAGGCGCAGGGAGAAGCTCATGGCGGCATGCAGCAGGGACGCTAGCAGGCAGTGGTGCTGCACCAGCGGATAGTGAACCGCCTTCTGCTGCAGAGCCAGTTCTGCAATAGAGTCCGGACCCTCCGCACAGCCCCACGCCTCCTCCACACACAGCTCGGGTACACACACCTCCTCCACCCCGGAGTCCGCCTGAAGGAGAGAGAACCTTCCTTTTAGTCCAGTTTTGTTCAGCTGAACAATCATTTACTACTACAGGAAGTTCATTTTTAGTGAGATCACATGAACATATCAGCCAAGCACATGCAAAAGAGTAGTGAAGCTAAAATGATTAGAATTAGACATTAAATAAATACTCATGTTCAGTCAGCTTCTATTTTAATCTTTTTGGTGATGTCACTGTTATGGTACTGTAAATTCAATGAGAGTTAAGGAAATACACATTTAAATACTAATGCAAAAAAGGTACATTTAGATGTTTCAGTCAATATTTTCCCTGAATTTTTACCCAATTTAGAGTGTCCAGTTCCAACTGGCTAGGACCACCCCCAAATCAGAAAATTATTTTAATAAGTTAGTTTTCAGTGAGATCACACAAACACATGATATTTATGATCAGCCAAGCATGTGCTCACGATTAGTGAAGCAAGTGTAACTGATTATCTTTGGACAAAATAATACAGACACAATATACTCTCATGTTCAGTCAGTTTCTATATAAATATTTTGGTGATGGTCACTGTTATGGTACTGTCAAATTAATAAAGATTAAGAGAATACACATTTAAATACTCTAGAATCCCAAAAGGCTTCTTTTAGAAGGTTCAGTCAAAGTTTTTTTCTGGGAGGGTAGGGTGGAGATCAGGACATGGTTCCTCCAAATCACATGACGCTCCATCACATTTTTTTCAAACTGCTGGGAAAGCGACATCAATGGAAAGCTCAATACGCTTGGAGGAGAACACTAATCTCCAATCCTGTCAGCTAAAAAACAATTTATTTAGCGTTGCTAAGTGACTGGGGGGGAGGGTTTGGGGCAAATTATTTATCTATTCTATCGTATAGTATAACTATCTATTTACAGATTTGTTTGGTCAAGATCTAAGCCTGCACATGTGAAGGTCACTTTTTAAGTCTAAATAAAACAAGGGTACTTTATCTGGTTATTCTGGACACGTCTAAAGATTCATTTTTTTCCTTCCTGGTAATCACTTCTGAACACTAGAGTGGATATTTGTAAAAATGACTGAAATAAATAACTATGGCTTTAAAAAACAACATTTAAATAACCCAACAGGCAAGTTATTTGAGTGATTAGGACCTTTTTTCACCCCACAACAGCTTTGACTTTATTTTCTATTAAGTTCTATTTCTATTTAGTTTCTATTAAACTGATATTTAAACACGGTACTGTGGGTTTAGGGAGATTTCTAGAGGCCACAGTTCAGGCAGAAGCGCAGCCCAGAGCGTGCATTACTCTGCTGTTCAGTTCTTACTTTGGAGAAAATAGCATAAGGAGGTAGAAAAGAGGAAGACGAGACCTCCATCAGAGTCTGCAGCAGCTGCACACACGAGCCCAGAAAACTCGTCACCGCTGCGTCACCCATCCCTACATCCTACACACACACACACACACACACGCGCGCGCGCGCACACACGCACACACACGCGCACACAAATTCACAAACACACAAACACACAAACACACAGACGGACACAGATTAGTGAACAAAAGAAATCAGAATCAGAACACTTTATTGATGTCGGGGAAACTGCTTATGCTACAACTGCACAGTCACACGGACACAAAGACAAGAATAATATAAAACACAATATAAAGGCAAAATAAAACTCTTTAGAAAATACTCGGTACTAAAAATACTGTACTATAAAATGTAAGAGAGGTAGCTATAAAGACAAATAAATAAACTATAGACAAATAAATAAACTATAGACAAATAAATAAAATAATGCTGAAGATGTTTTCTAATTAACAGAAAACTCACCCGTCTGCAGAGTCTGTCTTTTGGAGCCTTTCCCACCTGCACAACCCACCCCAACACACACAGAAATACAAGAATCAGTAAATCTTCAGCATACCTTCTACTAAGCACAACACACACACACACACACACACACAGCAGCAGGCATTAAAAAACTAGAACAGCATAAAAAACTGCACACACAAAAGTGCACTCGCCTTTTCCACTAAGAAGGCAGCGGCGGAGAAGCGCTTGACAATAAAGGTGTTCCACATCATAGTAGAGATTCCTGAGAGGTAGAAGAGAAAAGGTGAGTTTTCAAAAGTCATTTGTAAATTCTATACCATTCCAAATTTCAGAAATCAAGATTTTCAACTAGAACAGATTTGCACAAAAATGTGATTGCATAGTTGCAACGGGGGTGTGACGGCATGGTTGCAACCACGGCATTGCAAGTGGTTGCTAAAGTGTCGCTAGCTGGTTGAAAGTGAAAGTGACCATCCTGCCATACGTAAACACACCACAGCACACAGTGTGAACAGCACAAAATTCTTCCTCTGTATTTAACCCATTCACCAAGTGAAGCAGTGGGCAGCCAGGAGCAAAGCAGTGTGTGGGGACGGTACCTCAGAGGTGCTTAGCAGTCTTGGGAATCGAACCCACGACTTCCTGATCGCAGGGCAAATGTCCTAACCACTAGGCTACCAGCTGGCCCTTGGTAGATGGTATGGTGCTCCGAGGTGGTAGCCATGGCCTTCTATATATGTGTGTGTGTGTGTGTGCTGCTTGGATCATGTGTACACCCAAACTTTGAACAAAATTGACCATTGGTGGGATTTGAAGCCACAACTTGAGAGCCCAGTGCTCTACGCACTGAGCCACCATTGTCTATTTCACATTTAATAACTTCTTGTCTGCAGAAATCTTGAAATCTTGAAACCACACTGTATGTTACCGTATGCAACAACAAACAGTGCTAAACATTTAAAACGTTTGACTGGTGGCGCAGGGCAATACATGGTCATGGGTGGACTTTCCTCAGTAAAATCTCCTACCTAACTGAACATGAGGGCTAGAAATCATCCTCAGATACTCCACTGACCACTCCAGGTACCGGCCCATCTACAGCGGAGAGACAGCGAGAGAGAGAGAGAGACACAGAGACAGAGACAGAGACAGAGACAGAGAGAGAGAGAGAGAGAGAGAGAGAGAGAGAGAGAGAGAGAGAGAGGGAGAGAGAGGGAGAGAGAGAGAGAGAGAGAGAACACCATACACACATTATTACATATCAGTGATCAATGTTCTTACATTTCATGTTCTTACAGTTAAAAGTATTCTGTCCTTTGTAACTTTATGACTGACAAAGACTGAATAGTAAAGAGAATTAAAAGCATTACTAACAGCATATTCAGTATCTTCTTTGTATTATTCAAGGTAGCTGGACCATTTTATTGTTATACTTATTAATCTGGAGCCCTATTAGTAAGTATGTACCACAGATCAGTGGCAGAGCAAACATTTGATTTAACACATTATAATTAATCTGTACTCATTGTTTCAGTTTTATAGGTGCTAGGTGCTTGCCTCTGGGTCTCTGTTCCACTGTACAACATACTCCCAGCAACAGTGTGCCCACAACACATCAGGAGCGAGAGAGTGGGGGAAACGCTGACACACACACATCAGCAGCTCTGGAATAAAACATACAACCAGGTTAAACACCTAAAAGCTGAACATACTGACGAGGTCCACTAATACACGACAAATCCAAATCCAGTCACAGTCAATCCAAAAGGTTACCCTCTAGTCTCTGAACCCCATCTTTCTCTTCCTCTTTCTGCTGTACAAGCTGCTCTGCAGGCTCTTCTGAGTTCTGCTCGTCCGCCCTGCGTGGCACGAGATCCTTTAACGTTTCAGGAGCAACATCCTGCCTGAAGATGAACTTTGCAACACTGTCTGCTACACCTCCTGAGAGAGAGAGAGAGAGAGAGAGAGAGAGAGAGAGAGAGAGAGAAAAAGAGAGAAAGAGAGGGGCAGAAAGAGTGAGGGAGAGTGAAAGACAGAAAGAGAGGGGGAGAAAGAGTGAGAGAGAGACAGAGAGACAGAGAGAGAAAGAGAACGAAAGAGAGAAAGAGAGAGAAAGAAAGAGAGAGAAAGAGAAAGAAAGCGAGAAAGCAGAGAGAGAGAGAGAGAGAGAGAGAGAGAAAGAGAGAAAGAAAGTGAGAGAGAGAGAGAAAGAGAGAGAGAGAAAGAGAAAGAGGGGGAGAAAGCAAGAGAGAAAGAAAGAGAGAGAGAAAGAGAGCAAGAGAGAAAGAAAGAGAACAAGAGAAAGAAAGAGTGAGACAGACAGAGAGAGAGGGACAGACACAGAGGGAGAGGGGAATGAGACAGTTGTGAAGAGAGAGAGACAGAGATAGAGATGGGAGTGGGTGAAGAGTAGAGAAACAGAGAAAGAGAGTAAGGACGGTGAGAAAATGTGTGTCTGTGTACTTATTTGTAAGCGTCACTCTGAGCTGCAGTACCTTTGCCACTCTCCAGCAGGAATTTGACTGAGCAGCGCTGTACAGCGCCCCCTGGTGATCCCTGAGGGGGCGGCAGACTCAACAACGTCTGCAGCGCCAACACATCCTCCAGCTGCCTCACACACACCTCCCACTGCTCCAGCTCCAGCGACACACACTCCCAATCTGACTGGAACTGCAGAGGGAGAGAGCAAAGCACACAAACACACTGATTTTCCTGGGACTGAGGGAGGGGGTGATATGAAAATTTCCTGTCAAATCAATTATCAATTTTCACAGCACTATTAAATATGTGAAATATTTTTTAAGAGTACAGATACATCGTTTGAACACGCACAAGAACACACACATACAATCCACAAGAACACACACATACACTACCTTGTTCTCAGCCAGGCTGGTGATGGAGGTCTTGGCAGCACAGTAAGCAACAAGTGCCGCCAGCAGGGCGGCGCCAGCACTCTCTGACTGAACACAGGCATTACGCACCTGCTGCCACCAGGGGGAGATACACTGCACATCCCACGACTCTTCCACCGCTCCTAAAACACACACACACACACACACACAAAGAGGAGAGGGAGGAAAGCAGACAAAAAGAGATTAAAAAGAGGTTGAAAATGAGAAAAAGAGGTGTTTCAATCTGACATAAAGAGAAACAAATTCAGACATACCTTTCATAGAGGTGAGTGTGTTGAGGAGTGTGTGTAAGTTCCTGATGGCATCTGCTCTCTTCAAAATCTCCTTCTCTCTGTTCAGCCACACAGTCAACAGCAAAGACTGCCAAACATTCAATACAGTAAGTATACTGGCCAGACAAACCGGTCAACAACAAAAGCTACTACTATTATCACTACTGTTGTTATTACGTCTATTATTATTATTGTTATTATTATTATTATTACTACTATAAAGTTTCCTTCCTTATTATCTAAATGTCTATCTTGCACTTGTTTCCCTCCCTTCCACCCTGTTTTCCTCACCAGCAGTTGCTGAGGGCTGATGCCACTCTGCTGTAACGTGTCACACACTCGCTCCAGTGGACTCTGTCCGGAAAGACAGCCCCAGAACAGAAAACTGCCTGAAACACACACACGAAAATGCATCAGTGCCAGAAACTTTCAATAAAACAGATGTGCAGACACTTAAGATGGCTAATTATATCTCCCTCACTCACACCTTCTGTTAAATGTGTTAGGTCATCATTCTAAGAATCATATTGTGTGCTGACTAAAACTAATAATAGCATTCAATGCCTGCTATATGTTTATGTTTCAGGGATATGTGAGAGCAGCTTACAGCAGGACTGTTTAACTGCAGCTGCTAAAAATAAATAAAAACTGAGCATAGTAAAGTCACACTGGCCACATACTTTATATTACATTTATACATTTTCAAAATATGCAGTAGTCACTAACTATTTAAATAAACCTACCCGTGTCCCTTTTATGTGGTATAAACACACACCGGACAGTGATTGGTGGCACAATCAGTGATTAAGTGGAACAACAGCTATGGCGCCAACTGGGTCAGGAAGGATTTGCAATCAAGAACTTAAGAGAAAAGTTTTATTTAAAATAATACTAATGTGTCCAATTTGTCCCATGAAATAGAGGGACATACAAAAATAGCTGTGATTCTTATACTCCTGAAGTTAAGCGGCTGGCACTCTGGTGCAGTCAGCACAACCTGGAGCTGAACAAGCTCAAGACTGTAGAGATGACAGTGGACTTCA
>JBBIGA010123397.1:0-25221 GCA_037576975.1 Alestes dentex | reverse complement strand
ACAAACTGGCATCTGCTATATGAACTGTTGGTGATATCACTTCACAAACTGGCATCCACTACATGAACTGGTGAACTACTATTATTTGAATATAACATAAACATGTACTATAGGTGCAAGTCTGTGGGGTGCCGTTTGTAAAAACAGCTTAACAAATTTAGAGATGTCATTTTTCACAGCACCCCGGCGATCCGGAGCTATTAGCCGAAAATCATTCACCTCGGACAAAAGTAATGGGACACCGGGGTGAGGTGAACGGTTTTCGGCTATTTACTCCGTATTATGGTAAATGAGGGGTCGTTTGAAAGAGTGCAAGATATAAATAAATAATTCCATGAATTGAACATTGTTTATGAGTTATGACTCACGAGTCACAACACCCAAGTCCGAGTCATGTCTCAAGTCGTCGAGGGCAAGTCTAAAGTCAAGTCACGAGTCCCCATCTCTGGTGCACAGATACGCTAAAGCCTACGTTTAAATGAACTAACGCAAACTTTAGCAGATAGAATTTCACTCAAAATAGGAAACCTCATAGTCTGAAAAAATAATACCTATTTAAAAAAAATAATACCTCTAAAACCAAATTAAACACTTTTAATGGCCTTAAATTTGGCCATTTTGATTTATCACCTTTTAATACTTTTTAAAACCCTGCGGACACCCTGTTTGGGTTATTGTCAACACGTAATTAAAAGAAAGCAGAAAATGCATTTACTAAGACTCCTCAGGGGTGTATACTACACAATTTTGGCCCAAAGTATGCTGCCACATCGTATTAAACTATTTCTCCAGCTCTCACTCCAATGTCTTAACTCCTCAATCTCAGGTTTTTGCTATGCTTCATAAGTGTCAGACACGTCCCATCTAGGTTAGATTGTCATGTGATGATGGGAGATATTCGTCTCTTACCTTTTTGTCTTGTCATTCTAAAAAAGAGAAGACATTTTGTAAAAGTATGACATTAAGTGTGTGATACTGTAAACTTTGGAAATGATATGATTGGAAAAGTTGCGTCGTGCACCCCCAGCTTTACAAAAAAAAAAAAAAAAAACAGAAGTTGTAACTTCTGACTGGTGCTTTAACACCTTTAGAGGACGTGGGTGGGTAATGTTTGTTTATTTGATTTCAAGCTTTGTTTGTTAAACTACTCAGTAGTGACAGATAGGAAGCGAAATAGCTAATCCACCAGCAAGCCTGCAGCCATTTTGAGGTAAACTGTAGCCTCTTGTTTTTTATCTTTTTACTCTTGTTACATTATCCTGAAACTTGAGTGTTTCCTTGTATTGTAAGTTGCTTTGGATAAAAGCTTCAGCCAGATTAATGTAATGGAATGTTAACAACTTGTAAGTTTGTTTCTGCTATGCAAAAAGACCATAAATATCAAGGTATTCTAATAATATTTGTAGAAAATGTATATTAAATGTGATCATTGATAACTGTATTTAGTCTTTGATACATCCAAGCAATGTTAACCACACTATAATGCTACGAGTGTGTTGGAATTGTGTATTCAAGTGCTGTTCGAGCTCTGCTAGCCACACAAAATCCTGGGGGGTGTACATGAATATGGGAAGAGACAGGAGGTGACTCCACTGAGTACACAAAAACGGTTACAGTGTTATCGTACTTCACCTTGAGCTCCATATTACTGATTGCCCCTTGAAACACTACATATTCATGGTACAGAATTTCAACAGTGAGAGGTCTAACTGGCATGATGATTAAGAAAGTGTCTGAACAACAGCAGTGCGACGCAAGACAAGTCTGCGGAAATCCAGACGACATCTGGATAAACTGTTTACCCGTTCCTCAATAACCAGGTCAGCAGTGATGCATCACAGAGGTCTTTCAGGGTATGAAGTTTGAGATCATGTCTATTCAAAGAGGCCTGAGTTAGTGTCTGCACATGGGAGCGAAAATATCCAAATAAAGACAGGCCCCAGTAACAACAGGCAGAAACAGGAAAAAGACAAGGCATAATTTGCCAACAAATTTGGAATCAAACCTCAACAAAGCCAATGAAGCGGAGAAATCAATTGACCTGATTTGCTGTTTTGCTGCTGAGTATGACTGCTGGTTTTATACCAGTCATGGAAAGTGCGAGCCAAATCAATTTCGAAACTGTGGGTTAACTAGTACAGCTGACCCAAAGTTCTCTTTAATCTTTTTTCTTGGAATGGTTAGATAATTCAGACTCCTGTGACACAAGCACATGTAAAATAAACAGAGAGAGTATTGTAGCACATTGGTCTGATGGAGGATACTCACATCACTCATGAGGCTTTTGAAGACGACCAGCTCAGCCTTTAACCTCTCCACTTTGCTCTTCAGCTCTTCCTGAATGGCCTCTGATTCCTGAGCGCTCTGCGAACACAGAAACATGAGCATGATAAGATACAGAGGCCTGATGACATTCAAAAGATAGATCTGAGAAGGAGATCGGGAGATTCCTCTTATGTAGGAGGAAAATTTTCCTTTTAGATGGAACTGTTGCAATTTCATGTCTAGATTTGTTTTACTATGATGGACATAGCACTGTCCTTTCAAAACATTACATGTCAGTGTTTCCCCATCATTAAATAGGATTAGACATAACTGTCAATGTTTACTTCCTGGCGAGCAGGGACAGGGGTAGTCTTCTAGAGGTTTAGTAACAGTAGGCTTCGATTGATTAATTTTTTGGTCCTTCAAGACATCCAAAGCTTTTTCTGCAACCTGATTTATTAGTTTGAACTGGATGTAATGAAATCTGATGTTGTACCCCTAAAGAGGGGGTAAAGGAAGACAGAAAACTCAGCCATGGCACTTATTCTTTGCCATGTTATTAGAGTAAAACCAATGAGAGCTCCCTCTTCTGGATGTTTGTAGAAATATGTACTCATTCCTCAAGCCCTAAAGATCAAGATATGTATTGAGAATGTAACTCATTGCATTCACTGTATCTTAAAGAAAGGACTTGCAAAGATACTACTTTGGCCCTGCACATGTATGTTGACACCATATTCTAAAAGCTAATGGAAATACTGGATGTTTAACTTTGTGTCTCTAACAAATGAGGTCATGCATGTACAGAATAAAGCAAACTGACAGAATATGTGAAAATATTGTTTTCGTTGCATATTAATTAATGCTGAAACTTTCCTTTACAACAGTTAACGCATCCCATTTATATATAACCTCAGAGAGAAGTCGACTAGTCATGTTTTTTTTCCTCTCTCTGTGCGCGCCCTTGTGTACACAGTGCAGTCTCTGCCTCTGATTGGCTGACGCTGACACTGACGTTGACGTTCCTTGGTTTAACCAATTACTATAGTCCCTTCATAAAAAGGGCGGTACTTCGACTTTGATGACTGATAAGTCGACTTGAAAAAAGTCGTTAATGCCCTTGTGCGCTTTACAAACGGCTTTCCGCGTGTCTGTCTTAGATATATCGGCTGCGGTTGCGTCATCTTTGTGTCATCACTGTTTCGGTCGCATTAAAAAAAATTCGTCCGAACTTTCGGTGCATCCCTAATATATATATATATTTATATTTGGGCTTCATAATGCTTACATAAAGCCATATTATTTCCCCTATATGTATTAGATCTATTAGAGCAAAAAAATGAGCAGCTCAAGCACAGTATGCATTCTATTTCTTGGACAAAGTAGTAGATGAAGGTTAGTGTGTGAGACCACATGGCTCACAGCAGAATGTAAGAGTCTGTGGAGTTTGGGGCTCTCCTGGGAACGGCCTCCGCTCTGCTTTTCTGCTGACCCATAATTCCAGTACAAACAGAGATGCAGCCGTTTATTGATTTTTAGCCGCATCAATGCAGACAGCAGGGCCCAGCTCTTAACACCTGCAGGCTTTCTATGAGACGATGCTTGGCTCTGGCCACACACATGTACAGTATTAATTATATGTTTGGGCACACCTACTTTTGAAAGGGTTTTCCTTGTTTTCACTATTTTCAGCATTTTACAATTTTTAGCTCCTGAAATAACATAGGGGAATTGTGCAGTAACCAAATATACTTCTATTTTAAAATCTGTAACACAGCCCTCCTTTTCGTTGCCTTGACATTCTTGGCATTCTCTCAAGCAGCTTGAAGAGGAGTCACCTGGGATGCTCTTTCAAAAGGCTTGACGAAGATAAACATGTGCTGAGGCTTTGCCGGCTGCTGGAAACTTACTTACATTTGTCTTAGAAAACATACATTAAAATCAGGTGTGCCCAAATTTGTGAGCTGTGCTGTATATTTAGACCTAATTTTTCTAGCTCAAGTATCAATAAAACAAATCTATCTGGGTTAGTCCTATGGTCATGTGGCTGCTTAAGAATGGAAAGAACAGGTGCTGCAGCGGAGACACTGATGTTTACACTCTATTCACCGAATCCAGGTCAGCTATGGTGTTTGCTGCCATGGGTTTCGTAGCTTTGAAGCCTTTGACCAGATTTTATGTACATGAGCCAAATTTGTTTAAATGACAGGGTCCCAGAATGTATGCTTTTCCAGGCAATAGTTGCTTAAGACAAACGATGGACTGGATAAATTGCTTTTCCACTAATTATAGCCATTGTTAATTAAATATACACAAGCTGAATCCTTACTCCCTACACAGTAGGGCATTAATGACTTCAGATTTTTTCAAGTCGACTTATCCATCAAGATAGTCGAAGTCGAGTCGACTTTGAGCAACTTTTATTAAAGTTCTCTGTAACATTAACAGTCATCATGACAATTAAACAAAACAAAGGCTGAATTTTCTGGTAAATTTAAGTGTTCAACAGAAAGTGGGAACAGTTTAAACCGTGTCGCCGCTCAGCGTCCTCTGGACTGGACGACTCTCTGCAGTGCTAGCATTAGCCATATTAGCTATATTTCAAATGCCGACTTGCAGGTTGTGCAGGTCTGTGCTGTTTGTGTGTCTAGAGTGAAGCATCTCCACATGTGTGATGTGTGTCTGTGTTTTCTGCTGCCATGTCTCTTGTCTTGTTGTGGTCTCGTGTTTAGATTCCACTCAACGTGCCAACGGTACCGCCCCCTTTATGAAGGGACTATAGTAATTAGTTAAACCAAGGAACATGTGTCAGCGTCAGCCAATCAGAGGCAGAGACTGCATTGCATCCACAAGCGAGGGCAGAGAGAAAGGAAAAAAAAACCACACGACTAGTCGACTTCTCTCAGGGGCCGTCGACTTGTGCCTCTATAGTCGACTTTTGTGTTAATGCCCTACTACACACTGACCTATGTAAGCTATATAATTGTAGCTTCTACACCCAGATAACGCACTTTGTCCAGTATGGAATTGTGCACATGTGGCAAAATGTCAAATGGCTGTATTTTATTCCTAAATAGTTGACTATGCAGGGAGTAAGGTGCCATTTGGGACACAGGCTAATATAACTGATAATAGGAACTAATAGCCACCCATTAGCACTGTGCATGCCTAAATTATCACATGCTTCCTAAAGTGGTTTCTGACATCCTATGATAAACTATTATGTATAAAAATGGACAAAAGTGTGCTGTAAAACAGCAGTAATGGTCATTTGGAAGGGAAACGTGCATTTAGATGTCATGGTTTTTACTTTGCAATGACATTCATGACTGTTATGACTAATTTTGAACATAATCAATTCGATACATTCTTGTTAAATTCCGTCAGGACACAGTGTCACGTTTAATGCGCTTCAATTTTTATCACAGCAAGGGGGCCAGACAGCTCAGGGTCTGTGTTTTTATGTGAAGGTGAGCCTACTGTGTGTGTGTGTGTGTGTGTGTGTGTGTGTGTGTGTGTGTGTATCACCTCCTGCAGCGTCTCCACCATTGACTCCATCTGCTCTCGTCTAGACAACTCCTCCTCCCATCTGAAACACAAGAGACACACCTCAGATGAGTGTTTGCAGAGGCTAGGGAGAACAGGTGTGTGTGTGTGTGTTTGTGACAAAGTGACATACAACAAACCCTAAAATTTAATCCAGTAGAGACAGTGAGAGTGACTAATAATGTAGTCATCACTAACACACCTGTTCGCAACTTGGTCGACGCAAAGGATTTTTCCACTGCGTTCCATATAATACAAAACATCTGACCCTTGCATAGTTGGTGTTTGTGCAAGTTCACAAGGGTCACAGTAAAGTGGTTTAGAACATGCAATTCTGTATTCAACCATGTTTTCTATCACTGCATGAAGCTCCATGCTGTCCTTATTGTTGGATGTATTGCTATAGATGGAAATTAACATCGCTATAGAAACACTTATTAACTTGTTTCATTAGAGTAACAATAAAACGACACCCGAGTGTTGTCAATTATTATTTAAAGTGGTAGTTGGTGACAAAAACAATAAATATCTGTGAGTTGTTTACGCAAAATTGTTATACACAAAATTCAACAACAAATTCAAAAGTAATGTATTGTGCACTTTTATTTTAAAAGTACTGCTATATGTATAAATATTTCTGTAAATCTCAACTTAAACATGAATGTAATCAAATCAAATACAAAACCAAAGCTATTTGCCACTGCAGGGCATTCATGTTTTATCTAGTTTGTTATAGAAAAACCCTCAGAGTCCAGAGCAAGGGTGCCAAAACCATTATAGCGTTATAACCTTTATACATCCCCGCGATAATAACGCGTTAAGATGCCCAGCACTAGTTAAAACACTTCAGGCATAAACGGCTCGGGCCGTGAAGCAGAGGCGTCTGCAGTCTGTGCATCAGTCCGCAGGGTGTCTGGGGCAGGGCAGCAGTGTAATCTAATCCACATGCAGCAGGACAGTGCCAGGTCAGAGGGTTTGTGCATGCATGACTCAGTGCTGGTATGAATGGAAAGCCATTACAGTGATGAGACAAACAGTATCTGTCCTTTCAGATCAATAAAGTATTCTCTCTTCAGAACCAGCACATTTTAGTTACTTAATAAAAGACTCCCACACATATTAAAGACTGTGAATCTTCAGTCAGTTAGTTTCAGCCTATAATGACATTAACATGACACTGAATACAATCGATATGTTGCACGAGGGTGCGGACTTCCCTCAAACCTCTTCAGGAACACAGCAGCTGCTTTAGATCTTATTCCAAAGATCTCAGATCAAATTAACAATATTTAACCTGGAGAAGCAGCATCAGCTCATTTAGGTAAATGGAGAAGTAATACAGCTGTGTTCATAGGTGGAGTGATTTAAATTTGGTGAAAAGTTACTGTGTGTCAACACTGAGTTTATACATTACATTAAAACATTACAATTTACATTAAAGGGGACATATTACGCAAAACTCACTTTAGTTATAATGGGTCTATGGGCTATAAAAAACATGTTCATGAAGTTCTTTGCACAAAATCACTCTCACATAAAGAGATTTCACCAGCTTTATTCTTTACAGTTTCAGGCCCTTTCAAAACGAGCCGTTTGGACGGAGGGCCCAGTGTGCGGTCCCACTGGGCCAATTTGCATAGAACCGCCCCTCATCTGTCGAGATCCCTCCCACTTCATTGAAGATTCGCCATTTTGTCTGCTAATTTTACAAGCACGGATAAGCCGAGCGCTATGCTATGTGTACAGGCAAAGGCAAGTTACACATTAAGTGTTGTGTTCAAATCCCTACACAAAGAAAACCAAAGGACTGTGTGGCTCCATTTCATTTTCGATGGCCATGCCCCAGCAACAATCAGTTTCATTGCACCTTAAAAAGTTCCACCTTAAGTATTTAAGGTGGAACGGAAAATTCGAATAAGGAGCTGTGAATAAGGAGCTAACTTCAGCGTCATGGGGGGATCTGTACCTACTGTCTGTGACAAGTCAGCAGATGAGGGAGATGTAAGTACTTTCAAATAATGACTTTTGTGTTTCTATTGCAGCTTTCATTTCGTAAGCATGGGATGGGTGGGGCGTGGCCAGCAACAGCTTATTTGCACGAAAGGGACAGAGTCTTGAAATGACTCATTTTGAAAGGGACTGAAACTGTCAATTATAAACCTGGAGAGATCTCTTTCTGTGAGAGTGATTTTGTGCAAAGAACTTCATGAACATGTTTTGTATAGCCCATAGACCTATTATAACTTGTTTTTTAAAAAAGTTTGCATAATATATGTCCCCTTTAAACCCAAGCCACAGACTTGAACCTGCCAATGCAGAAGGTCAATCAACTACATATGTAGTTCATTAGGTAAGTAGCCAAGTAACAAATGATATAATTGTAAATATAGAATATATATGAAAATAATGTATCTGTCCCACTTTAAAAAAATGCCAACAAATATGTCTGCTGTCAATTTTGCATTCACATTCTCAGTGTGAGTTTAGGACTGTCTGTGTGAGCAAGTTAAATGTGTCTAAAAGCTCCAAATGAAGTGAAGACTTGTCACATATACAAGTCTGATGTTACTTTCAACTATCAACACTATTCAACAATACTTTCGACTACTGAAAACATCACAAAAATAGCAAGTTTAAAACAGGCTGTTTTTGAAGCTTAGTTTCCATATACGAATATACTGCACTATATTAAATCCTTTTTGAAGGATTTAATATAGCATATGAATCACAAAAGCAAGTGAAATTTCGTTTTCCATCATATGGTCTCTACTTACACTGTTATTTTGTTCCGATAATGTTTTGGTTGATGCACTATTGTCTATTGTCTTTTTTTCTATCGTCTTACGTTTTATTCTTTCTCGTTGCACTGAGCATACTAATGACAAAAGAATTTCCCTCGGGATAAATAAAGTTCTTTCTTATCTTATCTGATTTTCTTTCACACTATATTTTACATCATTTTTCTACAAAACCAGTCACAAAATAAAGTATCACACATGGTTTAACGCATGTAGAGACATCTGCTTCCACAGTGGCCCCGAAGCCGTGCAGTCAAACGTACTAGAAGTCCACAAAAAAGCCCACAAAGCAGCCCATTATACCAACCTGATTTATACCAGCACAGCTTTTAACATTAGCTTTTGATATTCTAATGCAGTAATAAACTGCAACTGCTAGAAGTCCTGGGAACTCAGAGTGTGGATGTGGAGAAAAAAAAACCAATAAAATACTGCACTGCAGCATAAAGACAGTGTGTAGTGCTGGTGTCAAGATCTCATGTCAGCGCTCAGAGCCCCGAATTGATAAACAGGCCACTAATCAAACCCGTGAGTATAAACGTTGATTGAGCTCCTACACACACATTCACAGATCGAACATCAAATCACTTCTGAAAGATGACTTTGGGTTGCTATGGCAACCCTGGCAGGGCGACACGAAAATAGCGTGTGACCCCATGTTCACCCCACCACCACACTCACTGGCCAGCGGCTCTAATCGGGCGCTGGCTGTTACCCGGGGGTACAGACAGTAAACAGCACCAAGGCTAGCGCACTGACCCCCGAACCACAGCGGCGAGTACATGAACAGTACAGATGGGTTCTGTGATGTCAGCTTGCTAATAAGGCACTGCTCTCTGCTTGCTGTCGGGTCTGAGTTATGGTTATGGTTTTAGAGTCTCCTCAACACATACACACACACACACACACACACACACAACTCTGAACCCATTAAAGGCCCACTAGAGCAAAATAAAAGACTGGGAGTTCTACGTTTCAAACACCCACCCACAACACGGTTACATGTGAGAAACTTCCCTCTTTAAAACGCCTCTGTCGACGGTTCTTGTCATTTAAAGTGCTTGTTTTATCTTGAACCCCAAAATGGTATCAGTCAGGTGAGTCGATGTTAGGTGTTTCTTGAAGACCTGAGTTTGCTTCTTTAGCTTAGCATCTTTAGAGTTGTTCACTAATCTCAAATAGACTCGTTTATGTGGTTTCTGACACTATATGCCCCTCCTGAATTATGAGTGTCATATGTACTATGACACTCATCATTTTTTGGGAATTATGAGTATTTCATGGGAACATTTCTTAGGTTATAATAAATACAGATTATAAACAACAACACTGGGTTAAAAATAGGCTTAATGTAAATGTGCAAATCAAGTAAATGTTTGAATTTTTGCCACTTATTCCATTATCTTCATTTTACCTGAGGCCATTTGCACATTTATAAACCAAAAAGGTCACAACTGATTCCATATGACCACATTTACAAGGTTTAAAATGCAAATACATTGCTCTCATGACAACACAAAAACAGTGACTTCAAGACTGGCCGGTTATTTAGGTTAGTTGAATTAATATAAAACTGTGCTATGCTTACATATATATTTGTTTCCACGTTAACACGTAGAATGCGAGCACAACAAATGGTAAATTGTCATCTTGTGGCAAAGTAATTTCTTATATGGAAGTTGCCTTGGTTTGTGTTGACGCTTGAGGTGTCAGACGTCATGCTGAGTTTGATGTTCCTGTGTCACGTAGAACCAAAGTTATAGTAATTTTAAAGCATGTAATGATCAAAATAATCACTACTGGGTTTTAAAAATGCCATCAAATGACCATAAAGAACAAAAATGAACAAAAAACCAAATTTATTTTGGTCTTTAGAAACCAACAGAAAAACACAAGATCTTTGAACCCGGGGTAACTTTCAGGATAGTCTCCGCCCACAAGTGGGAGGGGAAAACCTGCAAAGTGAGGGGTTCCGGAGAGCGGCCGATTGGCGGCACGCTGAGAGAAACAGCAGCAAACGGCGAGCATGTAGGAGAACAAATACCGGTTCTAGACTGTTTTACACTATTTATTGAAATCAGAGTTTAATGATACATTTTGAGTTCTGAGGGTAAACACTGGTTTGCTAAGGGCTAACACAAAGTATATAAACATTTATTTTAACACAAATTGTTTGTCTCTGGAGAATGTCTAACTTTGATAACAGGGCGTGTGGTAGGCAGTTTGGCATGAAATGTTTCATCTGGCCGTCATTATGACGAGCTTTGGCAAATTAAAGATGTCTGAGGTGGGCAAGTCTTCTGTTTGTTAAGGACAACACGTAACTGAAACTGCAGAGGTAAAATGTGGTTTCTCAACAAATTAAATGTCAAGTGGCATCATTTTTGTGGACTGACACTCCATGTTCAATACCATCCCTGCTTAAGTTCTGAGACTGAGCTCTTTTCTGTAGACTGAAAGGGCAGTTACTGAGTAGCCTCTGGTCTCTAAGGCTGCTGCTGTGATTGAAGCCTCCTGCTCAAAGTGCTGGCTCTGCTGCTTTGCTGTATTCCAAAACACGCTGCAGCAGCGTGCTGAGCTCCAGAGGTCACTGAAGTTCACAGCCACATCACTTCCCCTGCAGACACAGCCAATCACATCGCAAGAGATGCCCCAGGAGCGGCATCACTTACTCTGAGTCTGACGTCACCTCACTTCAGCTTAACGTCATCGCCAGCACAGGATGACACAGGGATGTCATGGAATAAGAAAGGGCTGATTATTATGTGGAAAGTCATGTTTTAAAGGAATATTTTGCTGATAGCAATGTCAATTACCAACCACCAAATGCTTTAAAAGCTGCCCTTTTTCATTTTAATGGGACACTGCACTCTTCAAGAGAAAATGTGTGGTGTGAACTGGTTATTGGCCTCGGCGCCCCCTTTGGCGCAAATGGTAAACTTCCTAAATATACTGAATGTTACTGTAAAATGGTGGAAAATAATATTCATCTATAAATATGGACCACTTATTTTTAAAGTGCTTCCCAGCCCTAATCGTGATAATGTCCAGATAAGATTTACCCAGTCATTTTACACTTATATAAATATAAATGTCTCCCGGTTAGACAAATATAACTGCACTTTTCATCCAGGCTGCTTCACAGATTTGTGTGATTCGTGACCAAAATCTGTCAAGGCAAACAGTTCTATAAAATGTGACAGGATCCATAATTCATTTCAAAAATGAAAGCATTGTAAGGCTGAGACAGAGAGAAGGTAATGCTCAGTACTTTCCCTGAAAGTGACAGGCTATGCAGCATCGAACATTTTATTTCCATTGAACATACACTACATGAACAAAAGTACTGGGACTCTTCTTGGAAGGCTTTCCACAAGATGTTGGAGTTTCTGTGGGAATTTGTGCCCATTCATTCTGTAGATCATTTATGAGGTCAGACACTGATGTTGGACGAGAAGGTCTGGCTCACAATCTCCGTTCCAGTTCATCCCAAAGGTGTTGGATGGGGTTGAGGTCAGGACTCTGTGTGGCCAGTCAAGTTCTTCCACACTGAACTCCTCCAGCCACGACTTTATGGAGCTCGCTTTGTGCACTGGGACACAGTCATGCTGGAATAGAAAAGGTTTTTTTCCCAAACTGGGTCCACAAACTTGGAAGCCTGATGTTGGAAGCAAAATGTCTTGGTCTGCTGATGCATTAAGATTGATCTTCACTGGAAATAAGGGGCCTAGCCCAAACCCTGAAAAACAGGTGTGTCCCAATACATATTGTGTTTGACTGGATGCAACTCATCTCCAGCTGTTACTCTGGAGAAATGTGTTGAAGTTGTCTGGCAGTAGCCATTTAGCAGCTGCTGATGAATAGATTGACTGTTCTGTTTGAGAGGAGTAAAGACTGGGCCTTGGAGAACAAAATCCATTGACACTTAACTCAGTTATGTCTCAAATGTCCTCAACCTCCTAATGTGGTTTCAGTGGTAGGAAATTTGGCTCTAATGTGTCTTATTTGCATTTAAACTGGGTTTCTTGATCGGAGAGCAAGTGTAAACAGGCTCCAAATATCCTGGATGATCATCTACAGTTAGGTCTACAATAAGCTTGTATTTGACTTTTTAGACTGAGCGGTTGCCTTGCGGGACAGACTGAGGAATCACGTCATTTTTCCTGAAGATCATGTGAGTTTCATGGTTTACTATGACAGAACCTCTGTGGGAAGGAGGTCAATAGCTCCTTCATCTCTTCTGGTAAGCATCTGGAATGACAGGCACCCGAAAACCACACACACACACACACACACGAGTACACAGGAAAAATATCCAATGCTCAGCCATCGCGCCGCTTATAAGGAATGCTGGACTGCTTTTCACTTTTGTCCGAGTTGCAAATACAGAGCAAGAGTCACCTTACAAGGCCTGGGAGCGACTGATGAGGCTCGCAGGATGACCAAGAAATTCCACAGCCATCTGGTTTCTCATGTCTGATTCACAGCAAGTCTGGTCACGGGATGCTAAGCTTTATGCATTTATTCTTATCTGTGTGTTCAAAGATTTTACTGTAAAGAAAAAGTGTAAGTGAACAAGGGAATGGGCTAAGGCTTAAGAAAACAACAGGAAGAATTCTGTTGAAAGCGCAGCTTCTAAGCCTTCAATCAAAACCACATTTGTGTTCAAAAGTAGAACACGAATTAAAGTTCCTTCTGTTTCTGATATTGGTTTTACCGCAAAACAAAGTGGGAAATGTTAGAAGTTTTTTATACTTTTTTAGATAAGTCCAATGTTGATTTAATTCAGTATGTATTTGTTCTACAATGGTGTTCAAATGTCTGAGACCATCCTAAAAATCTGCTTTTTATTTAAACCTAGAAAAAAAACAAATGAAGGTTTCAGACATCTGGAAATAAATAAAAGCCATAAGAAATCAAATTTCCAGGCCCCTATTCAAATGTATGCAAATTTTTGCATTTTGACCACATTAACAGCTTTGCCCAAGAGTTTTGTTTAAGGCAATCTGACTTGCATGCAGCCTTTAAAGACAGAAACACCACAAAATCCACTGAAAAATTTGAAGGGTATACTCTTCTAGACAATGTTTTCTTCTAAAGTTTTCGAAAACATTTGAAGAGTCCACATTTACTAAACAACTACTGTATGTAATTAATTACATTAATCATTTTTAAAGGAAGCAAAAAGGACTGACTCCAGATTTGTAAGGGTTAATTGTTTTGTCTTTTTCATGCAAACACAGCCTAGATTCTAATTAAACCACACAAGCATGGGAAGGGTGTCCTCATGAATATGCAAATAGTGGTAGGGATGCTTGCATAATAAGATCAGGGCAGCAGGAATGTCTTGACAGTAACATGGAGCTGTATGAGACCCCTACAGATAATTTTCCCACTGTTTCTGTTTGCTTTCTCAGTTTTATCAGATATTCCTGTTAACAAAATATTATCCAGGGGCCAAAGACATGCTTCTGAAGGAAAAAAAAATCATAAAGCTGGCGAGTCAGGAGAAATGCATCTCTTTTATTAAAAAATCAATGGACAAATTTTCATATCCAAGCAAAAGCTACATGCGCAGAAATCGGAAACACGGCGATGCAGGAAATCAGCACTTCCGTCACAGTTAGTACTGGAGATGCACACAATCGATATGTGATCTACAGGAGCAAACACACCCCCTCCTCCACATACACACACCCCTGTGACACCAATCACACCCATAAATCTCACATACACACACTTGCACACATAAACCTCTTTGCCCAGACACAAGCAAGCTTGGTCCCACCCTCTTCCCCATACAAGCACACATAGAGTGTACACACAAACACACACTGCTGTGATTTATCGCTCTCTGCCGCTATCCATTACTCAATCTCCACCGTCGCTCCTATGCAGCTCGCTCCAGAGCACACTGCCCTCGCAGGTGGACTTCCATACCACTTACACTCTAGCATCACTCTACATACATAAATACCTAATATCACTAAAAACAGAGTCATAACAACTGATTCTTACAACTAGAGCTGCAACTAGAGCTGCATTTAAATAGATCTCCTTGTTCTGGCTACAGCAGTTTGGCCCCACCCATTTATGCACCGATTTGCCAACACCTCAATTCATCAGAACACCCAGCAACTCACCTGGAGCTGTGATTGGTCACCCTGTCAGAAACACAGTGATTGGTTAGTGGCTCATTTGCACTTTGCAGCCTTCTGTGGTATCAGTATTGAAGAGACCGACATTGTCTTTATTAATGTCTATATAGGTTTATGTCAGAGTCATGGAACGCTGACACGTTTTTATGAACGCTGTCCTTCAGTAAAGTGATATCAAAACTGACACCCATGCTAAAGCTACAAAAACATTTTAAATAATTGGTCAAAACTGACAAAGTGCATTAATAGTTTGGGGTATTTGCCTCAAACTCACAAACATGTATTGTTCAGGTTGTTCTAACCACTATGTCTTCAGATCTCTACAAGGGCATATTTTTCTCATTTCCATATTTCAGTTAATCTCCTCCTTTCCTGAGATTTCTTTATTGTGCAATAAAACAACAGAATCCACATCGCCCCCTACACTTCCTATTGCGTACTGCAAACTGTCATCATAGGAACATTACAGAGAATGAAATCATCATTTTGTTTTTAAGTAAATTGACCTGTCAACTCTTTTACAAAATTGACATCGTCAGTGACTTTGTTGACTAATCATTACAGCCCCAGAAGCAGTGAAACCCAATCTCCATTCGTACTGCGCACAGACTGAAGGTTTTTCTGGTCGGGGTATTGATTAGGCAGACTGCAAACAAGGGGAAGGAATGCATTATGCCCACAGTGGTCACACATGTAGGGTGTTAATGAATGCCGGGATAAAGTCTCTCCAGGCTGCTGGGTCTGCCTGTGCTGAACAGGCTGCAGCTCAAGGTCAGGCCTTCTCACGTTCATCTTGTTTTAGTCCTCCAACCCTTCTTAAATCGGCTATTTCTTTCTCTCCCTCTCTCTTGCTCTCTCTCTGTGTCTCTCTCTCCCGTTTTCATTCAGTCAGCCTTTTCATTATACCTCAGGTATAATTCCATTAGTCTGCACATTGTACTTGATATATATTAAAATAACAGTGATATATATTGAATACAAATGTGATAATGACTCATTTTATTGTGGTCCACAAAAGACATCAGCTAAATTACATTTTATGTGATTCCGGAGCCTCAGAACGCCTGGAAAGAGTCAGCATGAATGGAGAATGTGATTAAGTATAAATAAATCAAATACAGGCCATTCAGTTCATAGAGTCTGTAAAGTATCTGACAAAATGTTAATGTTGTGCCTCTTTGAAATGCCTTTGGAATGAAAGAATGTCATCGTGGAGATGTGCAGCAGCTGAAAATTACTATTTGGTCATTCTCTGCTGATGACTTCAGAGGTTTACCAAGTTCTTTCTATTAAAAGCTTAAGTTGTTTACCCCCCTGATGTTTTGGAGTATGCCTCTGATTGATTTAGTCACGTTTTCCAGCCTTGTGATGACCTCCTTTACTTCCATTCAGACAGAAAAAGACTGCAAATTCTTCATCTATAATTAATACTAGTCAAGTTTAATTAAATCATTATCATACACAAAGGTTATTAAATATGCTTTACAGGAAAAGAGTAAAAATATTAAGCAGAAAAATAGAGCAAAAATAAAGAATAAAGGCAATAAAAGAAGACAAAGTAAATCAACAAAAGAAGATTAAAAGTGCAATGGAAGCATAGATACATTACACGGACGAAAATACTGGGACATGCCTGTTTTTCAGGGTTTTAGCTAGGTCTGTTACTCCCACTGAAGGACAGTATTAATGCTTTAGCAGACCAAGACATTTTGAACAACACCACTTTTCTATTCCAGCATGACTGTGCCCCAGTGCACAAAGCAAGAAAAAAGTCATGGTTGGATGAGTTCTGTTTGGGGGAACTTGACTGGCCCACACAGAGCCCTGATCTCAACCCCATCCAACACCTGTACAGAGATTATGATCCAGGTCTTCTCATCCAACATCAGTGCCTGACCTCATAAATGTTCTACAGAATGAATGGGCACAAATTCTCACAGAAACTCCAAAATCTTGTGGAAAGCCTTCCAAGAACAGTGGAAGCTGTTATGGCCGCAAAGGGGGACCAACTCCAGATTAAAGTCAATGTATTTAAATGCAGTGTCATTAAAGTCCCAGTTGGTGAAATGATCAGACGTCCCAATACTTCTGTCCACATTGTGTAGGCGGTCGTTAGTACTACGACTCTTTTTGGTTATTAAGCATAAACCGATGATGAAACAACACAGAGCTGATCAGAGATGGGCTATAATTTCTATATAGAATTGGAACCCCCTACCCCAGGGCCACTACCCCCACCTCCTGACCATCCTGATCCAGTGCCAGAAAAAATAATCATCCCTCTCTGAATACTTACAGTCTGCACTGCTTGTGAGCAACATTACACTAAACGGAGACGTGAATTGTTCAGTCGATCCCCAGGATTCTCCTTCCTGGCGAAGTGAAACCTCAAGTCATAAATAAAGTACTTCAAATAGAACAGGCGAAAATAGCCTGCACCTCCAAAGGTATCAATAACACTTTCACCACTGAGGGGACAGCAGGAGCTCCTGGGGTTCGGGTGCAAATATGAAGAGGGAAAAGCTTTGCAAAAAGGTGTAAAATAAGAAAATAAAACAAAGAAATGATCTTTTATGCCTCCATTTTATTTAGTATTATATGGTTTCCTAATGCAGTTACACCCAGCAACATTGACAGGCCTTCAAAGTCACAATAAAATCACAAAAACATTCAGTATTCTGGACACCCCCACCCCCCCCCAAAATCAGGATTTTGCCCTTTCAGCATGAACTGTTAATAAATCATCCACTATTATAAATCATGTTACTAATCCAAGCCTGTAGATGACTTCATATTCATGACTCACTGATGGAATAGTGAATACTTAATCAATATTTGCGATGCAATAGTCAAGCTATGGATCACGAAACCTGATTTGAATCAAAATCCTTAAATCCTGAAATCGAAAGGGTCACAGCTCAGGATATGCTGATCTTTGTATCTCGGGGCTTGACTGGATTAGCAACACTGCAGTAAAGACTACAGGAAGCTTGTAACCATTTTATGGCTCTGGTTAATTCGTCCATTCCAAGAGGATGAAATAATCCCCCTCATTATGAGCACTTGATGCTTCTGTGCCTTGTCCAAACCTTTTCTTTCATGTCTCTGCAGAAGCAAGGCCATTCATGTCTGAGGATGTGCTCTAGACAAAGTGCAAATAGCTTAATCCAAGTATAATAAAGCGAGAGAAGTTAACACAAACCACAGAACACAAGAACGTGAGGCCTCAAAAGAAGCCACTTGATGACCCAAATATTTTTGGAACTGTATTAAAACTGTGCCAGTCAATGGAAACACCTGCTCTGGAACAGACAGTATTGAGGTTTGAAGCAGTGGTCCAATGTTCTTTATGTCAGTACTTTAAAACATGCCTGATATTTTGTGTGGTCTGTAACCGCACTTCTCAAACGGCCTCTTTGTGGATAGTAAGTGCCACTTAGAGCTGCACAATATATCATCTGTTAATCGTTATTGTGATATCAATCTCTACAATACTGATGTCTTCGAAGGCTGCAATATGCAAACGAGCCCCTAACCAATCACAGTGTTTCTGACAGGGCGACCAATCACAGCTTCAGGTGAGTTACTGGGTGTTCTGATGAATCGAGGTCTTCTTGTAATCCAACACAAGTCAATTTTTTAAGAATTAAAGGTGCTGGCGATTCAGTGAACGTGCGGGGCTAAACCGCTATAGTCAGAATAAGGAGACCTATTTTATGTGTTGGTTTAGTGACATATGGGCCCTTTAATATCTTGAAAGGAATCACAATCGCAGTGTGTGGCAGTAAAATTGCAATACTGATAATTTGACTGATAGCTTCACACTAAAAACCATTGTCCTTGTTTTCTCCACAGCCATTCCTGAGAATAGAGGAGACAAGGTGCTGCTGTATGACATCACAGATCATTTGTTAAGTATGTGGATAGGTTTGAATTGTTATTGTTTAATCTACAACTTTAAAACAGATAACATTTTTGTATATATGACCAAAGTCTACTATGATTAAAGTACACTAACAAAACTTAAAATGACCAAGCAGAGATACAGTTTTTCTCTCCTCCTGCGGTCGCAACCCCCATTTGAGAACCACTGGGCTAAATATATGACCATTTAGAATCAAAAGTCATGATGGATCCTTTGTGCATAGACATGGTCATATGTCAAAAACCCAGTTATGGGCTGTTCTTAAGTTATTTAGCTCTTTTTATTTATTTTTTTGCAAGCATGGTCTCATCTTTTACACTGTATAAATATAACAATTCAAAAAGATTTAAAGCTCATGGATGTATGTTGACGTATTTACTATATTTGAGATAAAGCTGTTCACTTATAAGCTAAGCTGTGCATCACATCTCTCTTGCCTGTCTCTCCCACTAGCGCTTACTTCTTTTATTGCAAAAGTACATTGAATAATCACCCAAAGCAATGCACTTGTGCGTGGATGTGTGAACTCATTCTTAAACTCTATTCAGATTGGATTAGTTAATCAAGGGAAAGTTGATGATACTGTTAACACAGCATCCTTTATAATCACCTATTTAATCAGCCTGTTGGGTTTTGTTTTTCTCCTGCTAATGTCCTCCCACCAAAGGAACAGTAAATGGCTGAGAGAGTCTTCCAAAGTGCCCATTATTTTACAATGTGTTCAACACAGATTTGAGAGCCAGGAAACTACACAATAAGTAGCAGAGAACAATGTCGTTATTTATTTATTTATTTTTAAGGTGAGGCAACATCTAGCCGTAAAATCCCAAATGTAAATCCGGCGCATGACTAAAGTGATGAGACCACCGAGTTTGGTGAAAACCAGTAGGTAATTCCCATAGGCCTGCACTTGTTCAGAGGAGAAAAACAGCCAATGCGAAAGGGAATAAATGGCAGAGCACCATAAGTGCAAATTACCTGAGGACTCCACTGAAATGTAACTGTGCGACTTGTATCTGATTGAACTGTATCATATATTTAAAGTTGAATAGAGTTTTTCTCAAAAGCCAAGTGTGACGGCAGTCAACATTTACACCATTTCTCATCTTCTACGTGGAGAAACATTATGTTTCACAGGCGTTGCCAAAAAGTTGAGGCTTGTCTCTTTACACTAAAGGTGGTTCTGGATAAAAAGTGACTCAGAATTACGGAGCAGGAGGGTTGATTCCTCTTTTCTCCCCAACAGTGAACAGCTGGCACACATTGGTTACGGTTACATCATCCAGGTGGGCGCCACATGTTAGTGATATGACTCATTTAACAACCTGCAAACTTATATCTGCATGGACCTCTACTTTTGGAGGGGCATGTGTGAGCCGGATGAGGTGCAGCCATTTCTGTAGAAAAACGCTAATCCCACCACCACCCACCCTGCCTCGCCCACAATGCCAGCGAGTTCACACCTCATTTGCTCTGTACAAACTCATTATCTCATCCCTTAACAACCTAACATGCACAAACCTACCGTTCTGTCCGCCCTCGGGCTGTTAGCTGTCATGCTTAAACCCTTATAGAGGGGCACACCCTGCTAGAGGATGCACCCATCGCTGGGATATAACTACACAAATAGGCGTGACCAGGTGTTGTTGTGATCAAAGAGCTCTTTCCAGATAATTGCCTGCAACTGAGGCCAAAAACCAGCCAAACTCATGTGAGATGATGGCGCTTGGAGCAACATATATAAAAAAAAAAAATCATCACAAACCAAGGGTGGGGATTATGATTTAACACTTCTGATTGTGCAACGCCAGTAAACAGGTAGGCTGGACGGGCGGAAAGTAAGGCTTGTTGCAACTCATTCGTCCAGAGGAACGAATTAAATAATAACAATCTGAACTTCACCAAAAAAAAAAAAAAAAACATGGGCATATCAGCATGAATACCATAATTATGAGTGTCTAGATTGTTTTGTCCTTGCTTGCTTCTCTGTGTTTCTTGGGTGCAGTTCCTGAATCATCATCAAAGAACAGCAAAGCCCTTTGAATCCATGTTACAAATTTCCATTCTACAGAGAAGTGGTTGAACAGACAGATAATGCATGAAAACACAAAAAGGTATTTTAAGTCATTCCCCTTCAGGAAAGTCATGGTAGAATAAGGCAGGGTATTTAGCTAGGGTCTTCAAAGCCCTCTTTCTCCGCCATACCTACAAATGCCATTGTGTAATGTTTGTTCTCTGGAAGCTCTTTGTGGTTCTCTATAGGTTCCCTCAATGGAGGCAGAATAAAGTCTACTGGCTATTTACTCACTAAAGCTAAAGAATTAGATGGAAGGTAATAAGTCCCTCAACAACAGCATGCATTGTACCTACCACGTTTTGTGGACAAGGACATACTTGTTGGACGATTATACAAATTTTTGCATCAACAAGAGCTTTGCAGGCTCAGGCTTGATGTAGGTTGGGCACAAGGTGTGGCACACTATTAGAGAAAGTGAGCATATGATTCCATGCACGTGAAAAGGCTACAGACATAATTATAAGAAATTTTACTGTATCCTGTAGGAGTTGTACGGCTATTGATTTTTATTAGTCAACTAGTCATTCAAAAAAGTTGATAAAAAAAAAATTAGTTCTCCTGTTCCAGGCGTCAGTTGATAGAAGCTTACTACTAGTCTTGATACTTGATAAATAAACTATGATTGGCTGGTGTGTGTATTACATTTTGATGTTTAAATCTACCATTTTTAATCAGATACCACTTTTATATATAAGACCAAATTCTACTATAAACCAAGTAAATTAACAAGATTATATAACTAACAAAACTAATGTTCACATCTACCATTTCAGAATCGCTTTCACAAATCTTTTAGAAAACAAATTTCAGCATTGGTTCCATCTGATGTAGTATTTCCACACCAGTCAAGCACTTAGGGTTTGTGTTCAGTAGAAAAACTGTTTTTCAATTGGTTCTCCTGGGTATACACTGCTGTTTTTTCTGCTACTGTATTTAGACATTGACCTCAACTGCTGTCCACAGTATCATCTAGTGCAGGCCTGTCCAAAGTCTGGCCCGCGGGCCAATCACGGCCCGCCGTCAGATTTCATACGGCCCGTAGCTTCGGTCTTATAATGTGTTATTGATGGCTCACGAGCTCTGTCAGAATAAACAAACCATAAAATTTTGAAATGTAATTCCTTCTTTCAGCACCATTCTAATGCTATCTGGCTCTGCATTCGTGCCGCAAACCCTCCACTCATTTCTGTCATGGCGATTGCAAAGAATTAGCAAATTATCTGTTTTTTTGATCAATCTGAAATTGAGTGTTTTGGATGGTAACATCTGTGACAATTGTTTTATAACAGTGTGTATAACAGCATGTAACTTCTGTGGCAAAAAAAAATGTCAGAAGGAACTATTGGCCCCCGGGCATCTTCACTTTATCAAATTTGGCCCTCTTTGCAAAAGGTTTGGACACCCCTGATATAGTGCATATTTTAGTCAACTAATCTACATTGACTAAGCAGATCAATCAAGATATGCTTGTTTGATTCTTTAGTTTCTCTAATGTAGCTATGTATTTGTAATGCAAGCATGCACCCTACTTAGCATGTGTAAATGTACCTAAATCATTAAACACTTGTTTAAAACTACACAGGTTAAGTTATTTTAAAGGTCTCATGGCATGTAAATTTCACTTTATGAGATTTTTTAACATCAATACGAGTTCTCCTAGCCTGCTTATGGTCCTGCAGTGGCTAGAAATGGCGATAGGTGTAAAGCGTGATTTGATCATCCTGCTCCACCATTGAGAGAACGACAGCTCAGATGCCCCGATCTGGAATTTTCCCCTTATGTTATCATATGGTCATATGAATATATATCATGCTTCACCTGCCCAGAGAATTTTACACCCCTCCTCTAAAAAATTAGCTCCACCGACTGTCAATGCAATCATGTAAGAGACCACTTTTGCCTGTAGAGACATCATGGCTTGCAAACGAGTGAAGCATTGCAGTTGCTCAGTGTTTAGATGTACAAATGAGCACAAATTAATTTTTTTAGTTCCTTCATGCAACCTCTGAAGAACCAGTGGGTTAATTGTATTGTCTCTGGAAATGCGCCGACACAACTTCCTAAAGTTTTGTATGTCTGCGCCAAACATTTCGCCGACGACTGTTTCCTCAACTTGGGGCAATACAGAGCTGGTCTTGCTGAACGGCTGAAAATTAAGTCTGGATCAGTCCCAACTCTCCTTGGCTCAGCTACAAACCTCGGAAAAGTAAGTCAACTTAACCCTATATACTTTTGTTGCTTTGCTGTATATGGTTACCTTGCTTTTTACTAGGGATGTGACTTTTTGGCAAAAACACTATCCGAAAATCGATGAGAGCTATTCAAATATTATTCGAAAATCGGCGCGCGCAGGCGCAAACATGTTTAATGCGTTACATGAAATATTGGTTAGGAAACGTCTTCATTTCTGTTCTGTGTTTTTTTTTCCAGAGTCCCTTAAGTGAGATAATTCTAAAACGGTATTCGAAATAACTATTCGATATTCAAATATATCGAATATTTGACTATTCGAAAATCATGTCTCATCCCTACTTTTTACCTTTAGAATGTGGCTGTAACATTAGCTCTGCAGCTAACAGCTAACAGCCCAGTTAGCAGGCTACTGTCACAAATGTAAATGTAAAGGTAGATAGCATCAGGTATGTGTGTGAATGGTGTGTGAATGCCCACATTAACTCGAGTGTTGTACTTCTTTGTTATTTTGATAACTGCGCTGCTGTTAGTGTTATGGCGGGCGTGATGCCTGCCTTTCCCCTCACTGAAATGACTGAGTGAGCACCTCTGCAAACCAGGGTGATCAGATGAGCTGGCCCCTCCCACACCCTCCACCTTGCAACGCCTCTCTTCTCCTCATTATCATTTCAAGCTACAGACGGCACGTCCTAGAGAAATCTCACTGTGGGACTGGCTCAAAGTGGCTGTAATTCTGAACCAAGGCTGAATTTCGGAAAGAGACTTCAGATACAGTTTTAGGGGACCACTAAGACCTATATAAAAGCATAAAAAATCAGCATGTCATGGGACCTTTGAACTACACAATCTACAAAAACAAAAAGTATGCTGCACAGCTAAAAATAGTAGCAGCAGCCATCCTAACGTCTGGATGTGTTCTATAGCTCCATTAATTTAACAGAGAACAGTATGTCAAACAGTGTTAGAAATCACACAAGCAAGTCTATTAAAGAGTACATCACAACTTGCTCTGATTTGAGGCATATTTGTGATGATTTGGGCAGGAGATTTGATTTTGCTCAAAACTCTAAGCTTTCAATATTCAGCCTGGTAGCACCAGTGTAAAAAGAGTAAAGACAATTATTTAAGCCCACAAATCAACTCCCTCTACTCTCCCACCATACACAGTTAAAGTATGACACACTCAAGCTTGCGTGCATGAGAACCGTGAATTCACACACTGATTGTAAATCTTCAAGCAATGAGCTGCACCCATCGGGTCACTGACGAGACAGGCCTGCTGTCGTCATGGTAATACCCTGCAAACTGCCACGATGGACATCAGCCAATTTGGCAGGGAGCAGCGACTCTTAATCAGAGAGAGAGAGAGAGAGGGAGGGACAAAAACAACACGTCATCCCTCTTTCTCTTTTCTCTAATTTATCTATCTCTACCAGTGGCGGCTGCTCTAAGACTACAAGGGAAGCTCCACTTCCTTTAATATGTCAGAAAATAAATGCTCAAATATGTTTATTTATATTGGTTTTAGATTGAGTTCAACTTCATGACTAGCTCGTTCAGAATCAGGTATTTGTTGTAGATTGTTTGACGCGAGTTTCTTGTCATACAAGTCCGTGCAGCACAGCTCATTAAACCCTCTTGAAGCGCAGCTTCACTGGAGCTCTATGGACGCTCACAGAGGGGCGTGTTTCACTGGAGAAAAGCTGGACAGTGATTGGATAAATGCACCAAAATGGTCACTTCCAGGGAAGCTGAGCTTCTCTGGGAGTGAATGGAGCAGTGGGCGGGCCAGGACGCTGGGCTGCTGCGTGATGATTGGAGGAGCTGTCTAAAGGGCGAAACCCCTTTTTGATTGACAGCATGTTTTAAATGAACGGGAGCGATTCACGCTCAGTCCCAGCGGATCTGCGAGAGAAGTCGGGAGACAACCTGCTGCAGAGGAGCTCTTGGAAGGGGAAACCAGCCAGCTAGCAAGCTGTGCATAGTATTGTTGACATTACTGTTATTGTAATAGTTATTCTGGCAAAGCCTTTTAATAATCTTCCTTACGACAAGAGACTAAAAATTAAACAACAGGGCAGACCAACGCCAAAGACTGATTTGGTGTAAAAATCAGGGAAAAATAACGGGTCTTTTCAGCTCTCACAGTATAACCAGGTGAACTGGCTGACTGGAGGTGTTCAGTCTGGGCAGGGTCGCTGAACATGCAATCAATGAAGGTCTTCACATTCAGTTGGCAAAACATAATGAAACAATAAA
>JBBIGA010123390.1:0-21373 GCA_037576975.1 Alestes dentex | reverse complement strand
GAGGAGTTATAGAGTCTGATGGCAGTGTGGAGGAGTTATAGAGTCTGATGGCAGTATGGAGGAGTTATAGAGTCTGATGGCAGTGGGGAGGAGTTACAGAGTCTGATGGCAGTATGGAGGAGTTACAGAGTCTGATGGCAGTATGGAGGAGTTACAGAGTCTGATGGCAGTATGGAGGAGTTACAGAGTCTGATGGCAGAGGGGGAGGATTTATAAAGTCTGATGGCAGTGTGGAGGAGTTATAGAGTCTGATAGGTAGATGGGTGACAGGCAGCCTCTTTATTCAGGCTTCTGTATAACCTGTCTGTAAAGCTGTCAGTAATGGGTTATCTGTCACCCGCAATACGCTAATGCTGCAGTTACTGTTGACATGTCATTTGCAAAACCCACTCAAGGCTAATCACATTCCTATAAGTTATACTATCTGTCCCATCGTGCATATTTACTGGTGTAATTCCTGCTTTACCATACATTTACTGTAAAAAAGTGATTTCTTACATTTTTGCACATTTGTCAGACATATTGCTTTAAAAGAGGATAAAGACAGCTTCAGTAAACACAAAACACTAAATTTTTTAATGATCATACCATTTATTGAAGAAGTTATCAAACACCAACTGTATAAAAAGTAATTGTCCCCCACCTATGTTATATAAATTGTTCTTCTCTTATATTACATTTTGTAAGGTCTGACATCACTGAGTTGGGACAAATATGCATAAACTGAGGATATCAGGAGGGGTAATATACTCATAGCACTGGAAAAACATGTTTATAAGAGTTATGCATGTCAAGGATGCACAATACATTAGCCTATGCACCAAAAACCTTTAATAAGAGCATCCAGTCCAATTCTCGAGTATTCTCATATACTGAGAGAATCTTCAGAACCCACTGAATGTTATGTCAATGTCAAGCTAGCAAAGGCATTTTTGGAAGGGAAAACCATTTAACCACATTTCTAATAACAAACACTTTCATGATATAAGGTAAATATAAATACAAACCAGAAGTTTCTAAGATCATTGCTAGACTCATGAAGAGCTAGTTTGTTGATCAAGGCTATAGAAAACCAAGCAAAGCTGGGGAGAAATTCATAAAGCAGGGTTTCATACATTCTACTGGAGAATCTTGCTTTGTAAAATATTCCCTAGAATAGTACATAGAACTTTCCTCAAGTCACACAAAGCCTGCTTTCTGTATGCAGATTGCTCCTAAAGAGAGTCTGAACTGGAGAGTTAAGATCCAGCCATGATCTTACCCATCTGATCCAGGTAATCGTGTTGTTCAGGAGCATCCAAATACCATTTGGAAGCTGTTTTCAATCAGGCCTGGAACAGGAGCTCCAGGACCACCTGTGGAGAGCTTTCAACAAGAACACGGCCCAAACCACCAGGGACAACTGAGGAGTGAGCTGTTCTCAGCAAGGCCTGTTTAAATGAACAAAAACGAACCAAACTGAAACAACAACATGGCACAGCTCATTCTCAGAGAACTTCAGACAAGTGGGAGGAATATTCCTTCCAAAAATACTGCCAAGCCGAAGAGCCACTGGCCCATGCTAGTTTGATTCCCTAATATGCTAGCATGCTTGGGGGAAGGTTTCATTTAACATCAGGACAGTGGAACGAAAGCCAGTGAAAACAACCTGGACAACAGACTTGGACAAGTGCGTCTGTGTTACTAAAATGCATGTATGGAGGGCCAGGACCATGCAGAGTTTAATGTGGCAGCTAATAGCGGAAACTGGGGCTAAAAAGCCCATGATGTCAACCATTTGAGGGGAGGTGGGGGATAGCCAGGTGGGTGGGGCACAAGTAATAAGAGTTTCTGTCCCTAAAACATAAAATATTTAATTCAACAGGCTGCAACTTCCCACTTAACCTATTGCACTGTTTGTTAGCATGCCAATATATCAATAGGGGGACATACAGTGCATATAAGTGAGCATCCCTTTAATCCTTGAAGTGGAATTTAATTAATTTAATCAATTTAGAGGAGCCTGAAGATACCAAAGAAGGCCTTCCTCCACACAACATGATGATGACATCATCAGTTCACAAAACACATCTCGTGGCACACTGCTGCCCCCATGTGGCTGAAAAAGGCAGCACAAGTATGGGTTATATTAAGAGGAAAATGTGATATTACACCAAAAAGCAAACCCAAAAGCATTGAAAATATAAATCCTTTTACAAAGTTAATAAATCTAAGTGTGCATATACTCGGTTCAGTCTCTTCCATGCCAGTCCTGTCCTGGAAGTGTGGAGTAAACAGTACAAAGTATCTTTGTTTAAACGTACTGAAATATATGAGTTAAAAAGTAAATGTTTTAATATAGTGGTGATAATGGGCAGAAATGGATCTCTCACAAAGATACAAGCAAAATTATGACAGTTTCAATTCACAGACATGAATTTAATGGAGAGACAAGGCAATGCGAGGTAAGACACTGCAGTTGAATAGGGTTTAAAAAAAAACATGAAATATGACATTAAAGAGAACTTTTGTCAGTTATTTACTGACAATCTTACAAATATTATTTTAAAACTATGTATTATTATTAAAAGACTAAAATATGAAGTAATCACATTAGGAAGTAAGATGAACACATTCATTTAAAAGCAAAAAACAAAAATCTTGCCTTTAAATGATGATGTGGAACAGGTGTGGAAGTCCAGTTGATAACACCTTCATCTCACTTCCGCCAGGAGATCTGGAGTCTAAAGATCTAAATATCAGATGAGTGGAGATGCTAAACTGCCCCTGGGTATGAGTATAAGCGTCTGCCCGGCAGGTGTTTCTCCACCCATTGTCCTTTATGAGCACTGGAATTGGCACCAGCCTGGTTATAATAAACAGCTCAGAGCGTGAATGATGTTAGACTTAAATGAAATCCTCGAGAGAGAGAGAGGATTTCAGACACATGACTGAAATCTCAGTTTTGTTTCATTAAGAAAATACAGCGTAATCCTGTCTTTTTGTAGTGTAAATTAATCCAGAGATGAGTGACACAGCTCCTTCTGTAAAATGGGTCTCAGAGCTGCATCACACAAGAGAACGTGCAGATGTGAATGAAGATGTTAGAACAAATGAAATATATTTGGATCTTCTAGAGAGATTCTACTGGAAAAGAGCTTTTTATATAGACGAATATACTATAAAATATTGAAAATTAGTCAGTCACATTTGTCTGTTTTACATACTTCTTGATATCTTGATATTTAAATCCAAAGGTGGGCCCAAACTTCTGGTCTTCTGTGTGTGTGGGTGTATTTATACATTATGTATACACACACATACACACACCATGATTGATCCTTTTTTTGAAATCCTCCCAGCCTTGGATATCCATAAGTACTCTGAAGGTCTAAATGAAACTGTAAGGGTGTTCAATACCAAAAAGGAACTGAATGATCTAAAAAAAATATATATCTTCTACTCTAATATTTAATATTTATAGCAACTATGCTCGATAATGGAATGCCACAAATAAACTTTGAGTGACTTTCCCAGCATACAAAAAAAAACAAGACTTGACAAAATCCCCCTAAAAAACAATTTATTGAGCCATCACAGGAAACCATGAATGCAATACACAGACAAGAGCATTCACATGAATAAAAATGTAGCTTTTTTTCTTTTTTTTTTTTTTTTACTTATTTACAAAGTCGGCAAATTAATGCGTCTGTTTTACCCAAGCCAAAGAGAGTCAGCGCTGTAGTGTGGGACATTTGAGCGCAGATTAACATGGAGAGGAAAAAAGGGAACAAGCTTTAACCCCTAGTCCTGCTGCCTACAGGGGGACTGACCCACCCAACATGAGCCGTGAGTGGACAACAGTTAAAATGATAGAGAGAGAGAACGGGGGGGGTAGAAGTTTTGGGCACCTGTGAAAATTACTTTCAAAAACTGTTAGGAGCAGTGAGTTTTTCATCATTAATATTACTAAATATAATCAAGAAAACTAAACAGATTAAATACAAATAATATTATACAGTAAATAGTGATTTTATGTTCAGTTAAATCAGTGTGTTTCTTGCGGAAGTCCAGAATTACTTGTAGTCAGAACCTTTCCATCAGAAACTTTTTTTGGACTCAGTCCTTCATTAAATTAAATCAGGAGCTGCTGATGGAATTTCACAAATCCAAACAACGGCTGGAGGAACCGAGGAGGAATCTGGAACCGAACCTGTGTTCTCCTCACCAGCTCACAAAATATCAACTACTTTTTACAAACAAATCTTGATACTTTTTACTGCTTTCTTGTTAGTTTCTATTTATTCTGATGTTAACTTTGCTGGCAGAAAGACACATTATCACACACTGAGAAAAATGGCTTAAAATAATTTGCGTATGTGCCTAAGATGTTTGCACAATACGGTACAATCCAGGTAGGATAATATCCACAAGCTCAAAGCGAGCTGTTTTCACTGACTACACATTAGACCACTGCTGCATTAAAAAAAAAAAGTGAGAAGTGTTTAGCCAAAAAAAGAAAGAAAAGAAAAAATGTAATGTAAGCTTTTTAAATGAAAAAAAATATTTAGTGTTTAAAAGAAGCAAATATATAAATCATAGAACTACATTGCTCAGCTTAACACTGTATGGCCTATTAAACACGGTTCCGAACACAAAGATCTGGTGAGATGTTGCACAGGGGGCATGATTGTGGAACCTGGGCTGATCCAGAAACAGTCAAAACTAGCTGGAATAAAATCCTGTTACATTACAATACGAGGTTCTGCTCCAAAGTGGGCCTGTGGATCTGTGCTACTGTGAATAAGCCCAATTCCAGTGTCTTTATGGGAGATGTTTCAATCCAGTTATTATATTTTTCTGTATTTCTGCATTATTTATTAAGATGTAAACGAAGTCATTTAGAATGGGTTTGGTATGAAATGCTCCATTCTAGATAAAGTCAGAACTGTGGTGGTGAATGGAGCCAGATGCCTCCAAATCTCCCTTACAGAAAGTTATTCCATCAAATGGTTCTGGTTGCGCTGCCTGACATGTAAAACTACCTGAGTTCTGAGAAGCTGTTGGTCCTAAAACTAAACTAATTCTTGGCGGAGGGATATGCCGTGAGACAAAACAGTCCCCAAAGAAAGCTCAGATTTACAACTCTTTTGCCATTATCAAAATTAAACATACACACTCTGAAGACATGCTGGGTTTGGATAGTAAATAAAATGTCTTGATCTGTGTTATGGACATCTGGTTCCATTCACCACCACTGTAAAGAAATATAAAAGCGCTGTTTAAATTTAAGCAGTTCAGTTGGACAAAAAAATCTGAAAAGCAGGGACTAATCACACTGTTGACACACAGCTCAGTTAGTTGGTAAAAAGGCATTAAAGAGAAAAACAAGCTCTGTTATAGTATCTGAATCAACCAAAGGATACACAAAGGGACGGAAATAAATCATTCAAAAGCTAATCACCTTTAATGCCTGTGATAATCATCATAGCAGCTAATCATTGGTACAAACAGACAAGCCCATCTCAATATCAGCCATGTGTGTTGCTCTGTTGACATACTGGTTCCGTATTAGGCCCAATTTCGTTGTTCCCAGTAACAGCCATGCAGAGCTAGATTGACTCAGCATTAGTAAGTAAAGCGCCCAATTTTTCACAACTGTGAAAGCAGCAAGTGTGTTGATTTCCAGAGTTTAAATAAGTACTCTTTCTCTACAGACACTTCTGGATATTCTAGCATACATTTAATGCATTACTGTTTATCTGATGAACTTAACATTGCGCACATCAAGGTCCAGATCTGAAAAAAGCTTTAATTGGTTGACCAATTAAAGCTTTTTCCTTCGTGACCTCGAGACTTCATGAAAAACCAAACCATTCTTATTTTTATGATATAAAAGGGTCTAGTGTATTACGTAAACATTAAAAAATGTACCATTAACCAACATTTATCCAGTTTGTATATGGAAACTAAGCTGCTCAACAGTATGTAATGCAAAGTGTGTGACAGAGCTCATTTACATACATCAGTCTTGAAGGCACAATAACTAAATAGGCCTGTTTGATTTTGTGGGACAAAGAGGTTGGGAACTGTTTTTGGTCCACAAAAGTGTAGAAATGTCAAAAATGTAGGATATGGGCCCTTTAACTACACGTTGACAAACAACTATGTCTTGGAAAAAATGTGCCTTCAAGTGTGCATGCAACAACAAAAAATAAAGTTTTACATGAAGGCACTTAAACTTTTGCCGAAAAACAATGATGCAGATGCCCCCATCACCCCCACCCATACATGTGGATTCGTTAAGCTACTATTAGCAGACAAAAATACTGCAACAAAATTAGCATTTCAGCTTCATCAGTAATTCAAGCAACAGCTTTGTTACAGAAATTAGAGACACCATTTGGCAGGCTCAAGCTTAGAATAGATAGAGAAGAGTCAAATCCAGCTGGGCAGTTGGGCCAAATCCACAAATGGCAGTTGTGGATGAAGAAGGTTATGCTCTTGAAGGACAGGCCTCGGTCCAGAGTGTGGAAACCAGGAAGGCAGCAAAACTTTCAGGCTGAATCACATGAAAGGTGAGAGTCTATCTGCTCTAATGGAAACAGGATGGAAAGAAAGATTGCTAGTGTGGAAGGGGGCACTGTACATTTTTCCGAGGAGATGACATTAGGAATGGGACCGAAAGAAAAATGGGTGTAAGAAATATAGGTACCACTTTACAATAAGATCACCCTGATGAAGAGTTTATGAATGATTTATAATTAGGTTGTTAATTAGGTTTATACATAATTATTAAGCAGTTATGGACAAGTTATAACAACTATCAGACTGGCAAGATCTGGTGTTTTAATGGTAGTCACATGTTTACAAAGAACTGATGAAGCTGACAGTTTAACATTCTGCCTGAGAAAGGGACAAGATAAGCTATGACAACTGTTATAACCTGTTTCTGTTATAAACTGCTTATTAATGATTTATAAATTGTCTACAATATAATTAACACGATCATAAATCATTTATAAACCCTTAATGAGGATAGTCTTATTGTAAAGTAGTACAAAATATATGGTTGGCATCATAATTCGCCCAATTCCTTCTTGATAAACGTCTGTCTCCACTGTCTACCATTGGAAAACAAAGGGTTTTCCTCTAGAATATCAGGAAACAAGCAATCTAGGCTTTCAGACAGAAGAATAGATGACAGAAAGAGGGCCCCACATGAGAAAACAGAATAGAGCTACATAGATAACACAGTATTTTTTATCTGGCCAGCATAAATCTAGTGTTTTCATTATCTCCATAAGAATAATGGGAAATAACTGTAAATAAGGCACCAAACCATTAAATCAGACTAAAAATTAAAGTGATGAAAGCTTAGGGCCTCTTTGATCATCGGTTTTTGAGGAAATCAGCTTTTTAAAAGTGAAAAAGTAAGATTGTCATTTGTTTTACAAATTTTTTTTTTTTTTTTATTGTTATCACGATTATAAGTATTATTATAAGCTGTAGCGTGTTAGATTTGGTTATATGCTATGTTGTATACTGGACAGACCTAGCAGTAACTTTTATCCCTCTTACCAGCCCACAAGAGTGCAGATCTACAAAAACTGACCAATAATAGTAAAAATTAATGAAAATAAATGGGCTTGTGAATCATTTTATGCATAAACAAAGCTTGTGCAGCGTATTTTCAAAAACAAGATCTTCACTTTGATTCTCAATATAAGTCTGGTTGATACAATACATTAGCTTTCCAAACAGATGCTTATAAACATTTGGGAATTCTGTAAAGAGGATGTAAACTCGAGTCTACATTCAGCAGGTGGAGCAGTGTTCTCCTAAAACTCACACCTGCTTAAAATCTTACCTTAAAGTTGAGACAAACTAAACCGTTTACTGCAGCAGGGCTTCAATCTGATCTGGACAATGGAGGTGCCTGACCGTGAACACCCTGATCCCCACCCTGAACCACTTGGTACCTCAACAGGCCACTTTACAGAAGAAACCACCGCCCAGCAGGTCAGTTAAGGCCATCGTGATGTATTTGTTGTTCTGTATGGATTCAAAATGGGTAAAATGATCTAAAATGCTTGATCACTCGACTGCAGTCATCGTAAGCTGTGATTCAGCAGTGATTCAGTGCTGTCAAAGATCATCTGGAAGAGTGGAACATCAGGCTTGTTCAACATAATGCAGCTTTGGTCTTTTCGCTTATGGACCAGTCCAACTTCTTAAAGTCTGAGGACCCGTCGACAAAGTATGTAAATACATACTTTACACGTAACATAACTTTTGTAACAGTTACTGAAGAATAAATCTTAACGTGTGAATAATAAACGTGCTTTTTAAGGGGTTCAAGACGGGACCAGATTGGTTTCTCCACATGACAGAGAGTACAATGGTCCAAAATATTGAGATTCATTATAAGAGAGTAGTGTGCTGAATGACTGAGCGAGAGAGACAGAGAGAGAAAGAGAGAGAGAAACAGAGGTAATGTGTGAACTGGGCAGTGGAGGAGAGATACAGTGCTGGTGAGCAGCTGGACAGATGGGAAAATGGTAAATTAGGGGACACAATTAGTGAATGAGCCAGTCAGAGGTCAGAAACAGGCAACAGCAACTACGATTTTTTTCACAAAATATAAACAAAAACAGAACAAAAATCACTTGCAGAGTGAACCGTTTGCAGATTATTATTTTGCTTTGGTCAAACTTCCACTGAATGAATGCAACAGTGACATTCTATTAATAGACCCCAAAACTGATGTATACATAAAAGGTGTAATATCAGAATGAACTACTAATACCCAAATTAGTAATTAACTGCATTTAATTAACAACCATACACACTTATCATTAATACGATTATAATTTTGCTTTGGTTAATGCAACAGTGACTGATTCTATTAATAGACCCAATGCAGAGAGATATATAGATATAGATAGTGTGCAAGATCAGAATGAACTATTAATAACTGCATTATTAGTTAACGGCATTTAAATAATATTATTAACAAGTTCTGACTCCACTTTGTTCTCGTTTTGGATTATGTTCAGTGAATGATGTTCTGTTTGTGCTCTGATTTTGCTGTCTGTCCTGTTTGTACTCCCTGGAGCTGGAGGGGGCGGGGCACAAGAATGACTGCTGAATCACCAGATCTGGTGAAGGGCTGGGAAAGATAATAGCAGGATCTGAGAGAACTGGTGGGGCTGTGCGTTGGGCGAAGGACAGTCAGGCTCAGGGCAGGGCTGGGGCTGGGGGGCTGGCAGGCTTGGCCGCAGGGCAGGACGGGGGAGAAGGTCTGACAGGACCACCCTCTCAGCTCCTCCGTGACTTAGAGTGCTGAATTAGCCACTGCAGCGTGATATCTGAGACCGGCAAAGAGAAAGAGAAAATGGGAACATGAGAAACTGCACAAACATAACAAATCCATACAAAACTTCCACGAAAAAACACTCCATATTATAAAAGGAAGAGAGAACTCCTCTAGACACTCAAAACACAAGCATGGTACAGAGTATGTTTAAGAGAATTTCCTCAGGGATCAATAAAGTTTTCTGATTCTGAAAAAACCTATGCAAACATTTCTAATGCTCACCTTAATTCAATATAAATACCTAAAAGCACATTTCAAATTAGATCAATAAAACAACAGTGACACTGCCATTATGTATCTAAAGGGATTTAAGCAATACATTTGCTATGTGCTCTAATTTACAAATGCACATCAAAAAAGCTATTTTGTTGCATATACAGGTTTCAATTGATTTGTAGGAAGCTGCACTGATGTTAAGAATGATGGACAGAGCTGTAGCATGCATGGATATTCAGTATTCATAAAATATTTCATGAAATATTTGGGTTTTCATTTTGGTGCATCATGAAGAAATTATACAAGCCACAATTAAGAGAAGTAATAATATAATAAAGCTTTAAAAGTGTGGCCACTTATTTAAGAGATGAGGAGTTTAAACCCCTGAAATGTCTCTGACTTTCCTCACTCCCCTCACTGGCCAGCATGATGCTAAGTAAAAGGGTGTTGGCTTGTAAATGTAACAGATTTGCTAGCTAATGCCCAAGCAAGCAGTCCAATGAGATCACCCCCCTGAGCCTTTACATGCCAGTGGTGCAAATGTTAAATTTGCTCCTTATATGGAAGCTACTCCAGTTTATGTTGATGCTCAAGCTGTCAGTTGTCATGCTGAGTTTTGTTTGGTGTTCCTATGTCACATAGAACCAGTTATTGTAATTAAAAAAACCAAAAACAAGTAATTATAATGAACACTACTGGAGTTTCAAAATGATGTCTCACACAAATGCCCATAAAAGAACAAAATGTCTAAATAAAACAAACAAAAAAAACAAAAACGGGATCTTTGAACCCAGAAAACAGTAAACAGAGTGTAGAAGAACAAACACCAGTTTGAGGCTGTTTTACACCGTCTGATTGTTGAAATCAGATTTTACTAATACATTCTGAGTTCTAAGGGTTTATGACGCGCTGCTGTGGGGGCTGATAAGGTGGAGTTTGTTCAGGTAGTTGCCAATAGCAACAACCAAAACCAGCAACAAGATATTTTTCTATTCTCAGTGTCACTTCAACAATCGTCCGAGGACCAGATGTAGAACACCACGAGTCATCACCCTCTACTTCCGGTTAGCTTTAGCTTTTTAGCTCATGTAAAGGCAGCCTCAACTGGTCAGATTTATAAATGCGTTTCCATAGCAACCACAGCTTGTGCTGTTGTACAACAAACAGAATCATCCTGTCGAACCAGTAACGCCAGCATCGAGGTGTCGAACCAGTAACGCCAGCATCGAGGTGTCGAACCAGTAACGCCAGCATCGAGGTGAACATTGCCTTACTGGAACTGTTAAAAAAAAATTCCCCACTGAAGGTTTTAACGCAGTACTGTGCAAAAGTCCGCATGTACACGTGTATTTCTGAAAATGGAGGTTTTTCTATGCGTTTTGGCCTTTCGTCCACAGGTAAACGGCATTTTGGGTCACTGAAAACGGAGGTTTTGGGAAACCTCGGCCAAAGTGGCAATTTTTGTTTACGCGAGGACGAGAAAAACGAAGATTTTGAAAAACGGACCATTTCGCGTCATACTGTGCGCCACTCATATGACATCACAGCATGCGCCGTGTTTACATTGCCCAACGTATACAAAGTACCACTGCTCTCAACCTTGTTAGAAGTTTTGGCATGTTTATACTAGGGATGTCTAATTAATTTCAATCAATTAATCACAGAAAAAATAACAAAAAAAATTTATGATGATTAATCAAGCCATGACCTTAACCCGGTCCGGTGCTACTCATCGAGTTTTCTAACTCTAAAATGCCTTTTTCTGCAGTTTGCAGAATGCTATCTGAAGCTAGGAAACATCAGCACTGTCCAGACAAGCTGTAAGTATGGCATGATCTGAAGTAGCCTGTATCCTGCTTCACGGTAGCATTTCTCAGTGACTGTATAAACTGGCTCTATGCACCTCTAAAGATCTATCTCTTCTCATTTAAATAAAATATATTTTTTCTCTGATTATGCATATTATTTGCCTATTAGTTATAAACTGTATGAACTGTATAAACTTAAAAAGGTAGCATTTTTCAACAAGGCAACATGGACATTGTATCTGGTAATGACGTCCCCCCTCCAAGTCTTCTGATTGGTCACCAATGCTGTACGGCTTACGGTTATATCGCCACCTACTGCCTTGGTATGCTTTTGTCAGCGTTTTTTGCAATTGCGTGTGGACATTTTCAGAAATACCCGTGTACGTGTGGACATGGCCTTAGGCTCTTGTGCAAAAGGCTTTTGTCTGAGCAGTAAATACACTAGTCAACATTGGAATAAATTCAAACAAAGAGGAAGCCATTAAATAACATTAAGATTTGTTTTGTTAGTAAAAAGTTTTTGAAGTTGGTTAGAACACAGGTTTGGTTCCAGATTTCTTTTGCATCTTTTGCAGGTATTTGAAGTTTTTGATGAAAACTACAGTGTAATTTTGAGCTTCCATGAGGATTAAGCAATAGACATAAATAAAATCACTGTATTAATTTTTTTTGTGTGTATATTCGAATATTAGCTATTAAAAGCATATACTGCTCAGCCAGGTTTTAAATAGAATTTTCTCAGGTCTAAGACTTCTGCACAGTACCGTATGTCGGGGGATTCCGAAATGGGTTTTTTCAGTCAGTCAGTTCCAGTTATGGTGAAAGGATGCACCATTCAACATTCCAGAACCAGACCCAGAACTCAGAGCAGCTCAGCCCTGAAAGGCTTAAATGGCTCTTACATTAGCCTGACTCACAGTAAAGAGCAGCTGGAGGGGACTCATTAGCAGATACAGACTCAGATTAGGTCTCCACTGAGCATTAAACACATCAGGCTTCTTTAGATCATTTCCGCACTGCCGCCCGTCCCTTTCTTTGCCTCTACACGCCTCTGTCCGTTTCCCTGAGCTCTTGCGGGAGCGGTGAGTCAGCATATTGATTTCCTCATTAGGCTATCATGCGCTGATGTGCACTCGCTCACATGACAAAGCAGAAAAGCAACATCAAATGCAGCTTGAGTCATCATTATTACTGCCCTACCACTATGGCTCACACCAATGTAGAACACTTAACATCAACATTCATTTGTGTAAGAACATTAACAAGAACATTCAGTACTGTTCCAGTATTGCTTTTTCCACCCGCCTGCTAATGCGGGTAAATTAGCAGATGTAAAAAAAAAGAGGGTAAAAAAAAAAGATTTACCATGTACCAAACTGCACATCCTTGTACCAAACTGCACAAGTTCAGAGTTTATATTTATAGTTTATTTATATATAAGGTAAGAGAAGATAGTCCCACAAGTGGGAAATTTGCTTTGTCATGGCAGAAAGTGGACAGTAAGAGCAGCAAAAATTAAGAAAACAACATGTATGTAGCTGAGATGACACTTTGACTTATAGCAGCATTGCAGTCATTCAAAATCAACTGTGTCAAAATTATATGCAAAACTATGATTTCATTACTTTGGCAACCAGAATAATGTTTTAAAAACACTAAAAACTTAACAGTTATGTTTAAAAATAACCCGCAATAAAAAATATACTATTTGCAATTTAATATACAGGGCATCCTCATGTTATCATAAAGTCCTGTTCAGCAGCCTGAATGCTCTCCATAAGAGGGAGCTATTAGTGCTTGAATCACCAGCAGGGTCTTACCAATGTACATATGTTTGCAGTTACAAATTTCACACATATAAAGTAAAATTAAAAGGTATGCTGTAATAACTTTTTATACAATCATTTTACCATCCAAATAGTAGCTACTAAAAGATTAGTAAACACTATCTTATAATAGATTACTTGAATAAAGGAAATAATCAACAATGACAAAACAGTCAAAACACCATTATACATTCATAAGAGATTATAATAGATAACTTGATTACTGATACAATTAAGAGTGACTGTGCTACAAATTTTTAGTCAAAAATATGATTATAGGAAATCATCATTTATTTATTAGAAAGTCAATGCAGCTGAATCACCACTGTCAGATGCAGGGCATCAAACTCCTGTCCATCAAACTCACCTATATTGTCCTTCTCTTTACATGACACAGAGTAGCAGCAGATTTCTCTATCCTGAATCGCCGCCAAGTTCCTGCAAGCAAACAAGCAAATACCCGTGATCATTTGTCTTAATGACGCCGTGCGCAAGACATTCCTTGTTCAAATTAATTGCATTGCAAGGTCTGGCAATGGTATTCTATCAACCGTCCAAGGCCTGTGACTGAAATAGAAGCACAAATAAACTTTGTTCTTTGGAAAGAACCTCGGTAAGCTTGTGGAGAAAATGGGCAAGACAGGAGTACAGCCAGGGGAAACACTTTTGCTCCTTCATATCCTTCCAGTGCAGATTTCTACTTTAAATACACACACACACAACTTTTTTTACCATATAAAAATAAATAAAAGAATACACTATATGGACAAAAGTATTAAGACACTAACCTCTCAATTATTGAGTTCAGGCATTTCAATCATATCCATTGCAAAAGGTGTCTAAAATCGAGCACACCAAGGCAGTTTGGACAACCCCAGGCATCCAACTCTGCGGACAAATTTGACTGTGTCCCAGTGCACAAAGCAAAGTCCATAAAGACATGGTTCGATGAGCATCGGTGTGGAAGAACTTGACTGGCCGAGACAGAGTCCTGACCTCAACTCCATCCAACACCTTTGGAATTAACTGGAACGGAAACTGTGAGCCAGGCCTTCTTGTCCAACATCAGTGCCTAATCTCAAACGTTCTACAGAATGAACGGGCACCAACTCCCACAGAAACACAAAAAGCCGTCCAAGAAGCATGGAAGCTGTTACAGCTGCAAAGGGGGGGGACCAACTCCATTTTAAAGTCTACGTATTTTAATGCAACGTCATTAAACTCTCTGTTGGTGTAATGGGCAGGTGTCCCAATACTTTTGTCCATATGATGTATGAATGAAAAAATCATGGGTAAAAAGTGTTCACATAAGGTTTCACACATTAATACAAAAATAAAAGAAAACCCATGCAAATTGCACCTTGTGTCAAAGACAACCATTTGCTGGGATGAGCTCACCCAACATCTATGAATCCCCAGCAAAGACTTTAAATTGATTTTTTGAGGCTAATGATAAGGAAGGTAAGACAGCAGCCAGCAGTAACTTAAAAGAAGTTGCAGGACAACCTGAAAGATGCACGAACAGCAGTTACACGGAGGGCCATAAGCAATAAAACGCACTGCTTACACAACATTTGGAAAAAGAAGGGCTGTGCATATGATCCTATATCCACAGTGAAGTACGAAGGTGGGAGCTGAATAATTACACATCATCAAAGGAAAAAAAATCAATGGAAAAATACACCTCATCTACCAAGAAAGGAAAGAAGAAGGACAATTCAACAGGACAATAACCCTACATTTACAGCCAAAATTTTCTATGAAAGGAAGGAAGTCCAATCTCCTGACTTGAAACCTGACTTGAGAGCTTTTGGAGGATCCCAAAAATGTGAATCCATCAGAGACACCATTATTGTAATCTTGGGGAAATTAAGACAGTATTGAACCACAGTGTTGCATTAAGCCAAAGACATCCCCTATTAATTCCAGTTTAAACTTCGGTTTATTCTTATGAATGCATCCTTTTACAAAGTACAAGCAAATATCTGCACTGAAATAACAAAAGCCAAAGTGTCTGAATGCTTGTTTGTCTTCACTGTAGCAAGAATGACTGGCAAAACGAGAGAGAGCGACATATGAGCAACATGTCACGACCGTTTCATTACTGCCAAAACAAAGAATCCTATTATTCTGATCATATGACCATGGTTTAAGCATAAATGCACGTAATATGAAACGTTCTTATTCTTCCTCAACCTCGTCAATACTTATCTTTCCCTCTGAAGTCCTTATATCATATCAACACAAGATTACACTCTTGAGACTTCTCCACAAATATAAATCTATATGTGGTAACAGCTGCACATTATGGACAAAATATTATACTGCGGTTATACTGTGGCATATCGCGAGTGTCATATGATTTGTGTTATATTAAAGAAGATAAATTCGATTTTCCAGCTCAATCTAGTTCTCTGTGTTCTTTGGAAGACAGCTGACTTTAAATTCCAGGTTCTTGGAGGACAAAAAAGATAAGTAGGGTGTACGTGAGTTGGAAAAGACAATGCGGTGTTGTGTACAAAGTCTCCTATAAAGAGCCCATAACACTGGAAAAAGAGATTTTTGACCGGTTGATCAGTGGCAAAGTACTGATCATTTTAAAAAATGTATTTTTGCAGCCAAGTCGCCTCCGCAATATATAGAGGGAGAGAGCGGACGGTTGAGTCGCCTTTAAAATGTGCGTTAGAGAGAGCCTGTGAGCAAAACACACAGCGCACTTCAAGACACAAAAGCTCAGGTCTATTATAAAAATAAGATGTGTGTCACTGTTTGTGGTGTTTCATTAAAAATAATTAGCCCAGGATTGCAGCTATGCGTTCAGCCATCCTTGCCCACTAATGGCTTGGTAAGAGCCAGCAAGATAACACCCCTGGTTTGAATCCATGGTGAGAATATATAGATTTTTTGCACAAACTTTTGGGTGTCTCCAATCACTGGTTTTATAGCAACCATGCAATCAAATGCTGTAAAATGCCCCATTTGATGTCACAAAAAACAATTCAGCCTACAGCAGTTTATCCACCCATTCAGCCTACAGCAGTTCAGCTCCAAAAGTGTTTCAGTTTGGACTGCTTTCTGAATGAAGCACAATAACAGGCAGCCAATCAGAACAAACCCATTTATATCAGTCTTAAAGGCACAGCCACCCGTGTAAACCAACAGATGATTTAATTCTAAGGGACGAATAGAGGTTGGAAACATTAGCCTACCCATCTCACTGGTACATAAACCCACAAACCTCACCAAGTGGAAAAAATAAATAAATAATAAAATACAATAAAAATGTAGTGTATGGGCCCTGTTAAAAAGACACTTGACAACACATGCTTCAAGGCTTTAAATTATTTATGCTTGCTAGAACACACTGTTCCAACAAAACATAGTTAAAGGAATAGAACCTCACATTTTCTCAATAAGTTGTTTCTCATCAAGCGCGTTGGCGAGGTCTCTCTTGTTGCCCAAGACAAGAACCTAAAAACGATCGAACAGAACAGAACAGAACAACAGCTCTTTATACAGAAATAATAACAACGATCAGTCACATCTGAGTTATAGGAACATGCCTAATTATGCCTTCATTTAAAGCCCCTCTAAACCAGGACTGGCGGAACTTCATGGCTTTTTGAATGGACACTAAAAAGCTAATCATGTTTAAATGCCTCATAACAATGTAGTTCAGGTTCTGAAGGTTTAAAAGGTTTTAGCTCCTCAGATGTTAGTTTTAGTGACAGTCAATTGCTTTACTGTATAACTGCACTTGGAAACTGGCATTAAGAGGTTTTTTTTAAGGAAAATCTCCATACAGGAATGCCTTGAAGCTGGGGTTTGTCTAACAAGTTGTGCAGTTCGTTTCTGGAGGGCTCAATCTTATCCCGGTCAGCAGCATCCACCATATACCTGCGAAGAGAAACAATAAATAATACACACACACGCACATGTTATTTTATATAAGTATATGTGTGTGTATGTATGTATGTCTTTTAAAAAATCAAATTAATTTCAAGCTCTCTGATTAATTCATCTAAATTAATCGTTCACATTTTTGCTGTAAAATATTTTAAAATGTACTTGAATGCTTGCATATGACGTCTCTTTTATTTGATAACGTTAATTCAGCATCTCTTTTTTAATAACTGTTTTTGCACTGTTCATGTGCAGTAATGGTAACAGCGACCTAATATGCTGAGGGAAAATAATGCTTCAACTAGAACAATGATAGAACTAAGTCAGTCTATAAGGTGCAGTTTAAGAAAATGTACATACAAGGACAGGTGTTCTGATGAATTATGCTGCCTTGTCGAAAAATGCTACCGTAGCGCAAATGGACAGCAGAATCTATCGATTCATGCTACCCTGTCGAAAAATGCTCCCTTTACATTTATACAGTTTAGTTTATAGTCAGTTTACAGCACTGATAATGATAACAAATAGGTAAATTATATGCACAATCAGAGAAAAAATTATATTGTATTTAAATGAGAGGAGCCTAAATAGATAGATAGATCTTTAAAGGTGCATAGAGACAGTTTATACGGTCAGGCTCTAACACTGAGAAAAGCAGCGTGTTCTTTTGATTCATGCCACCCTGTGGAAAAATGCTCCCTTGAAGCTTATACAGCTGCCGGTGTCCCAGGGTAGCACAGACTTATGGCCATGGGATAGAATCCCAAAACTGTGGAACTGCACATGCACATAAGGGCACAGTAGCACATCTCGATGGGTAGCATGTTTCTACAGAAGACCGGACCAGGCTAAAGTCGCATGGCGCGATTACTCAGCGTTAATTTTTTTTACGTTATTTTTACTAGATTTAAGGATGGTTGTCCACTGCAGATATGATTTATATTACTTGGTTATGTTTTTGCTTTTTATCTGTACTGTGAATTGGACTCTCTTGGGAATTACACTTATTGCCAGTGAATTATTATCAGAAACATTTCTGGCCTGGAAATGCAGTCAGGCACTCACACTATAGCGTTGACTCCTCTGCAGTACCTCTCCCACATGCTCCTGAAACGAGGCTGTCCTCCTATATCCCAAATCTGCACACAGAAAACACACTTAACTCTAAGCATGAAAAAAATCCTGTATTTGCAACAACAGTTAACAAAATAAATGCAGACAGAGTTCTTCCACCTGTCGGCACTACAGTCCAGGACTACAATCTTCAGGAAGGCTAATGCAGATTTGTTAATATGTCACTCAGGCGCACGATGTGTACACTATCATTCAAACATTTGTAATCAGTACTCATATTATTACCGTAATTTTATTCAATAAAACATACAGTATAGATGGAAGTATTATATGCTAAACATCAGATGTTTTCTGCAAAATTTTGCATGTACTTTTTGGAAGTTAGAAATTTAAGTGTATTATAATTATTAACAGAAACACATTGCTATTTAAAGCTTCCTACAATTAGTCAGCTATAAGGCTAAAGTGTATAAAGAGTATAAAGAGTAGCAGCATCATGTAAGAGCCCTTTATACGTGAATCTTCAACAAACTGGTTTTATATTATTGAAAATACCGGAATGGGAGTGTGTGGGTTAAATGTATCTCTGTATTAAACTTTCCATCCCAGGATTACAGCCATCTGTCCATTAGCCATGAAACGTGTGCACAATATTAAGGCTAATGAATCAGAAAATTAATCAGACAGTCTTACATTAATGATAAAAAATATCAAGAATAACCTTCTAATGTCAAAAATCATGATGGCAGCAGATGAGGAGTTTGGAGAGACTACCTTTATTGTGACGTTGCCTTTGGTGACCTTCCTCATGTTAAAGCCCACAGTAGGGATCATATCTTCACTGAACTGGCCCGACTGCAGAAGCAAAGAGAGGACAAAAGAAGTTGGAAAGAGAGGAATGGCGGGAGCATGAAGAGAAAGAACTGATAGTAAAAGCTGAAATTAGTTTTACCAGGACAATGTACATTATTCAACATTTCTGGACAAGTGCCAGAATTACAAAAAAAAAAATTACAAATATACACATATATTCACACACACACACACTATATACACACAAGTGTATACATACAAAGTATAAATTGACAGTGAGTGTATATACACAAGGAGACTGTAGATACAGAGGCGGTGTATAAGAATGTATTGCATTTTCAAAGGGGAAGCCAGAAAGCTGAAATTACCAGGAAACTAAGAATAAGGAACAGTGGAATACAGAGGAGAGAAGTATGCAGAGAGAGGAGGACAAAAAGAGATAGAGAGAATGGGGAAAAGGTGAAAGGGAGGGAAGAGAAAACAGAAATGGAACAACAGGGGCTAAATCAATAATGCTGAACTGGAACAGCTCGTGCTCCGAGCCAGTGAATTCGGGAGACTCGTTCCGGGGAATACATTTTTTCTGTTTTCTCCCTTCTCTTTTTCTTCTGTTTTGAACACAATGATCACATTGAGCTCTACAGTAAGTCCTTCCACTGCGATTATACCACTCCATGCTCTGCTGAACTCAGAAGACTCATAATCCAATAAGCTGCAATTAAAGGGGAAAAAACATCAGGATGTAGGCCACATTCCTTCCTCGCTATATAGTCCACATAAATGAAGCTTTTATCCACTGGCACAGCTTGGAGAACCTAAGGAATTCCTGCTACAATTGTTACAGGTTGTCCATCGCTGCATATTTCTGGGTATGGAGCACACCTAAAAGAGCTTAATCAGAATCACAGTCAGAATCTGAAAACTTTTTTGATCCCTAAGGAAACTGCTTATGCAACACAAAGATAAAAACAACGTAAAATAAAGTCAAAATAAAACTCCTCAGAAACTACTTTAAAACTGCTTAGTACTATTTACACTGTGCTATATACCCAAAATTCTGTGGTCAGAAAGAGAAGTGGATATAAATACTATAGATAAATTAAGAAAAGCACTGCCGAAGTTTTTTAGTTAACACCGGTGCGGTATCTGGAGTTGTTCTTTAGACCGAGTCTGTTACTGCACATAAGACTATTACATAAGTCAATTGCACATAAACTATTGCACATAAAAACTAAACACATTTCATGTAATTGCACACAAAAAGAAATTGCACATCTGAAAAGCAGTCGGCTTTTGCACATATTATCAAGTGGGTGTGTGACAGGTAGAGGAGATATAGAGTCTGATGGGTGGATGTGTGACAGGGGAGGAGTTATAGAGTCTGATGGGTGGGTGTGTGACAGGGGGAGGAGTTATTGAGACTGAAGGATGGGTGGGAGACAGGGGGAGGACTTATAGAGTGATGGTAGATGGTGACAGGGGGAGGAGTTATAGATTACGATGGGTGGGTGTCAGGTGAGGAGTTATAGAGTTTGATGGTGGGTATGTGATGAGGAATTACAGTGTCTCACGGGTGGATGTGTGACAGGGGGAGGAGTTATAGAGTCTGATGGGTAGGTGTGTGACGGGGAGGAGTTATAGAGTCTGATGGGTGGGTGTGTGACAGGGGAGGAGTTAAGAGTGTGATGGCTGAGTGTGTGACAGGGGAGGAGTTACAGAATCTGATGGGTGGGCGTGTGACAGGGGAGGAGTTATAGAAACTGATGGGTGGATGTGTATCGAGGGAGGAGTTGACAGAACAATTTTCTGTGGCTTAAGAAAGGTTTGGTAATGATGTAATGAATAGAGTTACATCAGATCAAGTAAAGACACAAAAGGGGACTGGGGCAGAAAACAACAGCACTAAATTAAACACTTTAAAAAGCCCAAGACTGGTCTACACGGGTATGCTGAGCTGGATTCAGGGTCATGCTACCATTGACACATCCCTGAAGCAAAGAATGATGCAGTAAAGCTGATGGCAGGATGGACTGGGTTTTGTCTAAGGGACAGTGGGCAACCTTTCCAGTTACTTCATCACTTCTAATTTGTCTGTCAAAACATGTGGGCGGGGCTAAGCACTGGCCGCATCATCAGGAGATTGCAAGACCTCTGATGGTGCTTCAAACCGTCCACAGCCAGGAATCCTTTTTAAACTGTTTATTATAACACAAACCAAACTCTCAACATCACCTGCCTCTATACCTCACTGTACCTCCCCTGCCTCTCTACCTCACTGTACCTCCCCTGCCTCTCTACCTCACTGTACCCCCCCTGCCTTTCTACCTCACTGTACCCCCCCTGCCTCTCTACCTCACTGTACCCCCCCTGCCTCT
>JBBIGA010123364.1:0-25232 GCA_037576975.1 Alestes dentex | reverse complement strand
TAGTTGGTGGGAGAGTTGAGGATGCAGCAGATAGGACTAAATGGAGACAGATGATTCGCTGTGGCGACCCCTGAAAGGTAAAGCCGAAAGAGAAAGAAGAAGAAGAAGAAGATGAAGATCGGAGGAGGCTAACCTCAGGGTAAGGCCAGCTCTGCATCAGAAGTTGGGGTAAATGTTTGGGGCAACTAACAGTTTAGTGGGGGAGAGTGTTTTGGACCGCTAGATTGAAGGGAATGCTTTGTGGGTTGTGTTGTTTTCATTTGTATGTGTTTTGTCTTGTGGCATAACGCTTCCTGGGAGCAATCCATTCAAAAAACTTAAAAATAAAAATATAAAATGTATTTCATACAAAAATTTGATTATTATATAATAATTTGTTTGAAAATGTATTTGTTTTCATTCTTACGGTATGCTGCCGTATTGGTGACAAACACACACTAGCCCAGACTGCCCACTTCTACAGTGCATAAGTCTTTGCACAATACTCTGAACTCATAGAAAAAATGAAATGAGCTCAACATTTTGTGATTATCTCACTCTACACACCTGACCCAGCCCAAGAGGAGATTGTTAATTAGCTAAAAAGTTGAATCATGTATAGCACTGGTCAGACTGACCCTTTCACCTTTCACTACTTTTTTAACTTTGTGTGTTTTATTCCCTAGCAAACCGCAAACATCTCCTAGTGTTAAAATATTTTAATGTGAAGGCCAGCATGTTTAGGGTTTGGTGATTAAATAGCATCCTTTTTTAATTAAAGAGCAGGGACATGCTATGATGTATATTTCAGTGCTCATTAGCATAGCTTCCTGAGGGAAGGAAATGATTAGATGTATAAAGAGTCATGAATGGAAGATGTGCGCTGAACCCAAGCCAGAAGGCTGTTTGAAGGCATTTCTTAAGCTTATCAGCATGAGGCGAATGCCACACACACACACACACACACACACACACACACACACACACACACACACACACACAAAGCAACAGTAAATGTCAGCTGCATAAAAATGCCTCTCAGAAAGACTGGAAGCTGACAAGTTACTGACTTGTAAAGATGACTGTCCTATTAGATTCTAGTAATTTTTTGGACATGGTTTGCACTCATATTTGCAAAGAAGGCAATTTTGAGGACATCTCAAACATTTATTGGTTAAAATGGGCTATGATGGTCAAACGTTTTATAATAATCAGTGTCATGCCCTAGAGCTGTATGAGGCAGAGTGACAGAGTATGGTTAGAGCTTTTGTTTAAAATAAAGAAAACTATGAATACAGAGAAAACACAAGAGAACATACTTACTACAATGCACTGAGCTCAAACACATAAAGACACAGCCAGAGAAAGCCAGACTGCACCAAACAGCTTCTCAAAGGGAAGACTAGACAAGACTTCTGGAAAACAGCAAACAAAAAATCACCAACTACATATATAAATTGATTTCATTTGTGCAATATGCTCCAAGTCAGTGCTGATCTGTAAATCCTTATTTTTGTGTCGGGGTAGGAATGGAAATCATTGTTTGTCACTTTCTGTGTAACTGTTGTTTCTGATGTTTTTAAGGTTGTCATGCACATCTTTTCAAGTGACCCCTAGCTTCTGTCTTACCTTCCTTATCATTAGTTGAAAATAAATCTAGCTTTTTCCCATTCAGGTTTTGTTTAATATCTTCTGTGTGATCTTTTAGATGTGTTTGTATGTCCGTATGTTCTTACACCGGATGTCTTCTCTTGAACTGCGTTAATACCTCCTTGCATGGTGTATCTGTCCTTGATGGACCCACTTCATTCATTGCCTTCAAGACAGACATTTGGAAATGGTGATAATGATCCAGTACAAACAGACAATTTTTCAACTGTTAGATTCAAAGAGGAAGAATAATCAGGGAGGAACTGTGCATCATCATGCTCAGTTGGGCTGCACCGAGAGAGTGACAGAAAGCAGAAAACTAGGGCCTGAACAGCCTTGTCTCCAAATCCTTAGCTGCACATTAAAAACTCCTTTTTTGTAAGCTTTGTAGCTTTGAAGAACAATCAGTTGCTGCTTCAGGATTTAATTCTAGGGCTTAATCAACTGTGGCAACACTCAATCTACATTTATTCCTGATTGTTTCCTAATGTGCAATTAGTGCAACCTGGATTTTTACGTCTAATGGCATTGTTATAGTCAAGTCAAGTCAAGCAGGTGTTTTTATTGTCATTTCTACCATATACACACAGTACATAGTGAAATGAAACAACGTGCCTCCAGGACCAAGGTGCAACACGAGCAGAACAGAACAAGAGCAGAACAGAACAGAACACATGACCACAAGTGCAGACAGGACAAAGAGCTAGAAAAAAAGAACACAAGAACAACAATACAACTACACGATACAATACAAGACAACACTCAGTGCAACTGACAACAGATACAGTGAGGATTAATACAGTATTTTGAAATGTCCTGTATTCTAGCAGCAGAGAGTTGTGTGCAAAGATGCAGAAGTTACATGTGCAAAAAAATACATATATGTAATTGGGCAATTGTAGCAGCAATACAAAACAGCAATAAATATGATTGTGCAATTATACAATTGTAGCAGCAACATGACAGAGAATGTGCAGTATAAAAAAATAAAGGAGTAATCTAACAGGTAATTAAAGTCTGAGTTGTTCAAGTTTCAAAGGGTGAGGGGGGAGTGTTGGTGGTGTGTGTGTGTGTGTGTGTGTGTTGTGTGTGTGTAGGGAACAGTTTTTATGCTTCAGTTCTGGTTGAGGAGTCTGATGCCCTGAGGGAAGAAACTGTTCCCCGTTCTGGGAGTGGAGGCCCATATGCTACAGAACCTTTTACCAGATAGGAGAAAAGAGAGCATGTGAGGGGTGAGTGGGGTCACCCACAATGCCAGTGTCTTTGCGGATGCAGCATGTGGTGTAAATGCCTGTGATGCAGCTACATAGAATACTCTCTATGGCCCCTCTGTAGAACATGTGAGGATTGGGGGTGGAGGGTGCGCTCTCCTCAGTCTCTGTAGGAAGTAGAGACGCTGCTGGGCCTTCTTGGTGATGAAGCCGGTGTTAAAGGTCCATGTGAGGTTCTCCATGATGTTAACACCAAGGACCTTGGTGCTCTGGACGATCTCCACCGAGGAGCCACTGATGCTCAGTGGGGAGTGATCATGTTGTGCCCTCTTGAAGTCAACAACCATCTCTTTTGTTTTATCTACATTATCTACACCAGTCCGTCAGCCATTTCATGTCCGCTCTGTATGCTGCCTCACTGATCAAACCCACCACAGTCGTGTCATAGGCAAATTTGATGATGTGGTTCAAGCTATGCATTGCTGCACAGTCTGTGGTCAGCAGCGTGAACAGTATAGGGCTGAGCACGCAGCCCTGGGGGGCCCCTGTGTTCAGCGTGGTGATGCTGGAGATGTTGCTCCCAATCCTGACTGACTGAGGTCTCCCAGTCAGGAAGTCCAGGATCCAGTTGCAGAGGGAGGTGTTTAGGACCAGCAGTCTCCGGGTAGCTGTGATCTCATGTGCCTCATGACAAGTCTTTCGAAACAATTAATGATGAAGGGTGTGAGTACAACAGGACAATAGCCATTGAGGCAGGACACTGACAACTTCTTTTTGCAGGGATGATAGTGGTGGCTTTGAAGTGCATTGGAACAATGGTGGTGCTCAGAGAAAAACTGAAGCTTGTAAGTCACGCTTATCCAGAGCGACTTACAATCATTAGTTACAGGGACAGTCCCCCTGGAGCAACAGAGGATTAAGTATCTTGCTCAAGGACACAATGGTAGAAAGTGGGGTGTTGAACCTACACCTTTGTGGTTATTGGGTTCACAGGCAAGAGTTTTACCCACAAGGCTAATCTGCCAGCTGGTCTGCACATACTCTGAGCACACAGCCAGGAGTATTTTCTGGTCCAGCAGCCTTCTGTGGGTTTGACTCAGCAGAATTTTCCCCACATTTGCCATGGCCAGACAGAGCACCTGGTGACTGGGGGTGGTCTTCATCATTGGCATGACATTTTGTGCTTCAAACCATGCATAGAAGTGATTCAGCACATCTGTAAGTGGTTCTTCACCATCATAGGCAGGTGAAGATGTCTTGCAGTTGGTGATGGTGTGGATGTCCTGCCACATGCACTGTACATACTCAGTTTCCTGGAAGTGCCTTTGGATTTCCTGAGCATGTGCCCACTGTGTTACTCCAATGGCCTGGGACAGGTTGGCCCTTGCTGTTTTCAGGGCAGCTATATCAGCTGATATGCAGGTGGTGTCACAGCTTCTCAGTAGCATGAGCAACTCCTCTGTCATCCTTGGCTTCTTGTTGGAGAGTATAGTGATGGTCTTGAAGACAGTAACATCATTAATGCCCTTGCTGAAATAGCCAGTCACTGACTCTATGTACTCCTCCAGGTTGGTAGAGCCGACGTAGGTTGCAGCCTCCCTAAGCATGTCCCGGTCAGGGTGCTCAAAGCATTCTTGAAGAGCAAAGATGGATCCTGGAGGCCAGATCATCATCTGCTTTTGAAAGGGTTTGGCACATCTGATAAGTGGTGGGTACACTGGGATTAGCATGACAGAGTGAGATGGCTGAGTAACTGAGAGGGAATGGGGCTCAGCGCGGTACATGCCAGCAATGTTTGTGTAAACACAGTCCAAGATGACAGTGTTCTAAGTCACAATGGCCTTTCTAGGTCCAACAATTTGGAGCACAAGTTGACTTGACTCCAAACCTTCACTAATGTGAATGTTAACAGCTGGTAAACATGGCTATGACTGCCAGATCCTGCTTCAGAAAAGATACAAACAAGAAACTTACCTTGAGGATGAACTGAAGCTCCATGACCTTGTCTTGTTATGGGGACCAGGCCCTCAGAGGCTGAGGTTCCCTTGAGCAAGGTACCATCCCCACACACTGCTCTCCGGGCGCCTCATTAGCGGCAGCCCACTGCTTCACTTGGAGAATGGGTTAAATGCAGAGATAGAATTGTGTTGTACTTGTATGACTATGCATGTGACAAATAAAGAATCTTCATTTAAAGCAATACACTGGGCAGCAGAACATGTCTTGCATGCCAATATTATATGCTCTCTGGATAATTAACTGGACTACATCCAGCAAACTATCCAGTGTGAGTTCAGAAACTGCTGTGTTTTTGTTTTTACAGATACAAAGCATTCCAGAAATGGCTATGCAGATTAGCAGCATGCTAATGTAACTGTGATGTTGGACTGAGTGGTAAGATGAGAAATGGTGGAATGTTTGTTTACATCAACACTGATTGGTGTGTAAACGTTGTGGCAATGCTCACAACTTTATTGATCCTTTATGGAGTTTCCCTTTAGGAAATTCAGTTTCCAGTTAGTAATTTTACAGCACCATAGGACATCTTATAAAAGCACAACATATTCACAGCATACACAACATATTCTTAAGGGATAGGAAGAGAAACAGCAGTCAGGATACTGAATGACTACCGTCCAGTCACCCTTACCCCCATCGTTATGAAGTTCTTTGAAAGTCTGGTCTTAATACACATCAAAAACATCCCTCCCACCAACACTAGTTTGCCTATAGGCAAAACTTTTGGGATAAAGTGATGGTGAAGTAGTAATAAAGTAATAAAGTGACATGGTGTGATAAAGTGACAAATGACATCTGTGCATTGTGCGATACGTACCAGTTAAAAGAGGAAGCTGCATTTAAGGTGGTAGATAGATAGGCAGTTGGTGATAGATAGTCCATTGGTGTTACTCCTCGAGAGTAGCAGCCCCTCGCTGAACAAGCTTCTCTGATTACTGATGACGGGGTGCAGAGGATGGCTGCTATTGTCCAAAATGGCCAACAGTTTGTTTAATGTTCTCGCCTCTGCCACTGTCGTTAGTGAGTCCAGTTTCATGCCAACCACAGGGCTGGTCCGTCTGATCAGCTTGTCCAGCCTGGAGGAGTCTTTCTTTGTCAGGCTGCCTCCCCAGCACACCACAGCGTGGAAGAGGACACTGGCTACCACAGACTGATAGAACATCCACAGGAGTTTCCTGCAGATCCCGAATGAGCGCAGTCTCCTCAGGAAGTAGAGCCTGCTCTGACCCTTCCTGTAGAGGTGGTCAGTGTTGTTAGCCCAGGCCAGCTTGTCATCCAGCACCAGCCCCGAGGTACCTGTAGCTGCTCACAACTTCAAAATCCCCCCGTATCTGGACCAGGTAGGGAGCGGGTCTAGATTTCCTAAAGTCTATTACCAGTTCTTTGGTTTTCGAGGTGTTGAGCTGCAGATGGTTTGTGTGGCACCAAGTGTCAAAGATAGATTGTTGAGTGCTTAACAATAAAATATAGTTTCCCTCTCATCCCTTCAAGCATGGAAAAGAGGAAGTACAAGTTAGACCTCTGGGTGCAACTTAAAGCAAAGTCATCAGGGGATGAATAGAAGACCACCATTAGGGAGCACCACAAGTACTCAGTCATGTCGTATGGACTCACTCATGCCTGCCTTCTGAGTCCTTATAAATAAGGTCCTATCTGAGTTTTGAGGCAATTGTGTGATGGTATTTATAGATTTTAACATATAGATTTTAATATATTGTCCAGATTTAGATACCAATAGGCAACATGTCAGGGTAGTGTAACATGTTGCAGTTACTTCTAGAACACAAATTGTTTGTCAAGACCAATAAATGCGTTTTCCCCCCAAAAGATCAGTGAATACGGAATTTGTATGGAACCCACAAAGTGCGGGCAATATTGGATCATACCACTCCGCAGTCAGTGAAAGAAGTTCAAAGGTTCATGGGATTGAGGATTATAGGAGATTTATTTGTAATTTCAGCACTGCAGTGGCACCTATCACAACTCTACTCAAAAGCAGTCCTCCAAAGCTACAATGGAATAATGAAGCACAACAAGCATTCAATCAGCTAAAAGAACTTTTCACTTCAACTCCAATCTTAGTCCACCGTAATCTTGAACTCCTACTTGTTGTAGAAGTTGATGCCTCGATGGAAGGAATCAGCATAGTACTGTCTAAATGACAAAGTCCGGTAAGGTGTTTTCCAGTCCAAGAATGTGCTTTCCAGTCCAAGAAAATAATTATCATGTGGGAGATAAAAAACTTCTAGCTATTGAATTTGTTTTAAGTGAGTGGAAGAGTTAATTCTAAGGGGCAAAATAATATATATATATATTTATATTTTGACTGATCACAGGAAATTGGAGTACCTGAAAGAATCAAAACTGCTAAACTGAAGTCAGGCAAGATTGTCACTTTTTGCATAATTTTATTTTATTTTATACCTCAGACCAAGTTTAAAAAAAAAACCTGACGAGGCAGGTGCTCACTTACACATCCATGAGCAAATGTCAGTGAAACTCCCCTCAGTTATGATCCAGAATGTATCATGGCCCCTATCAACTTGGAGAATGTGGACCAGATCAAAGAAGGAACTCACAAAATGCCCTGCCAGCTGAGACCCCACCAGGTAAAATGTACATTCCATCAAAATACCACAAAGATCTTATCATGTGGATCCATTCTTCTTTCACACGTTTTTAAGCTTTACGGACTACTCCAAGAGATTGTATCAGACCAAGGCACCTAGTTCACATGAAGAGTGTGGAGGGCTTTCTGGGAAAAACTTAGTTGTACCCTGAATATGTCATCGGGGTACCATCTACAGATAGCCAGATAGAAGAAATGAACAGAGAGATGTGTTCATATTGCAGCAACATCAATGAGCACAATTCACTATGTCATTCCATTATTGATCTGTCCCCTTTTCAGTGTATATTAGGGTGTCAGCCATCATTCCTCCCTGAGGAGGATACCCTGACCAAGATCCCAGGATTTTGAGAGCATCAAGCAGACCACCAGTGATGCCGTGGTATATCCTATCAACAGTTTGGCTATCAATCGGAGATATTAATCAATGCTCACTAAGCAAGAAACTGAGCCTGGAATACATTGGACCTTTCAAAGCGGTACAAGGTATCGATGCTGTGATGTATTGTCTTTAGCTTACTTCCCATCTCTGATTGCTACTCTATGAGGACCACCTAGACAAACCCATGCCACATGGTTGGGCTCTAAGTACGACCAGTGCTCTGGGAGTTGCATCTAGGAGGAGGTACTCTGTGATGCTCAACACTGCTGTTTACTCTCTTCACTGCTAGGAGAGTTAGTTATCCAAAGACTGAGTTAATAGAGTACTTCTTATTCTAGCACTATGTAAGGACTGATTTTGTTATAGGACTTGCCTATAGTATTGTCTTTCACGATGTACTGAGTGTTTGGAAATGAGCAAGCAGTACAAAGTCTGATGCTTCAAGAATAAAATCACAGAAATATAATATTTACAAGAGCACAACATCGTAACCACAACATTGTAATTCATGCAATTACTGGTGGGAGCTGTGTTGTAAACTGGGTATGCTTGAGCTATTCAGTGGCCACTCATGAGCACTGCATGTTTTTACGTCCACACACGTGTCCACACACACACACATTGATGTGAGCACATTATGTTTCTAAATGGATAGTTGTTTTACAGTAATGCATCTCTTCTGACCTAAAAACAAAAGTAAAAAATCAACCTTATTCCTAGCATGCCCATCTGGTTTCTAAACAAAACTTGGACATATGTGACATACATACAATTTCAGAATTCATAAGTACAAACCTCTGAGGAGAGCTTGAAGGCAATATTGGTTCTGACCATCCCTTAATAAATGTGTCTAAGTCTCAAGTCTGAAATGCTCCAACTAAAAGCCGGTTAATCACACTTCTCTAATGTACTTAATGAAGTGTTCGGTCTGTTTTAAAAATGAAGACAACCGTTTTTGTTGTACAAGTCTCCCCTTCTGACCTTTGCCCGCTCTAGTTTCCAGAGTTTACCTTTCTGTTTCTCTTTCAGTTGGTGGCCTAGTGGTTAGGTCATTCGCCTTGTGATCAGGAAGTTGAGGGTTTGATTCCCAAGACCGCTAAGCACCTCTGAGGTACCCTGAGCAAAGTACCGTCCCCACACATTGCTCTCCGGGTGCTGTGTTCCTGGCTGCCTGCTGCTTCACTTGGTGAATGGGTTAAATGCAGAGGAGGGAGTTCATGTGGTGCTGTGTTCACGTATGACAGAATGGTTGCTTTCACTTATGGATGGTTTATTACCCCTCCTGTTTCTTGTCATGTCCTTTTGTTGAAGTAGTCCCTTTGTTTCAGTCCCTTTCTTCTGATCTTGATCTTGATTATGCTCCTTTGTTGTTCATTTTTGCTCAGGGGTTTGTTCTTCTAAAAAAAAAATTTGCACATATATGCTGCCTTGTCTTCTTATTCACTGTGCCTATCCTGTCTTGAGTCCTCAGAGTGATTTCGGTTCATGTTATGTTCTTGTGCTCAGTTTTGTCACTGTTTATACTTCTGTATAAATTCCTGTTCCAGTCACTCTCTCGTTTCCAGTTCCTGTCTCTGTCCTGGTCTGTCCTAGTGTTTGTCTAGCCCCGTGTCTAGGCAACTAGACGACATGGGTTGGTTCATTAAATAGGTCCAAAGTTCAAAGAATCCCGGACAGACACAGTTCAAGAATCCATTCTTTGATTATTTAAAAGGGGTTTATATAATAGGGCTAGTGTGACTGCAGGTTTTCATTCCCTTTCACACAAACCCTCTCTAAAAGTGAGCAGTCCTTGTCAATGATTCTCTCATGCAAGATGTTAAGGTAAAGAACTTGTTCTGTAGACTCAAATTAGGTTTGATTGTTTGAAATGACTTTGTTTTACAAAAAAGAACTGTCATCCTGGCAGCTAATGTTGAAAAGAAAAAAAGACTGCAAGCATCTAATAGTCAAACACAGGCATTCTTTTGCCCCAGTTTTTTATTTGTTTATTCTGTTCAGCAACTTAGTGCCAAGTTATCTGAAGGTAAATCACAGTAATGCAAAAATAAATTATTAGAAAGCAGTAACAAAATTCTTTCTATGTGTTGTGGGCACTGCCAACTGGTGAAGGTACCAACACAGATGCTGGGAAACAGGAGTCAGTGCAATAGAGGTAATTTATTTATAAATAAATAGAAGGGTACAGTGATGGAGTGCAGCAGGATTTGTGGAGGCTTTGGTGTCTTTGGATGGGAAGTGGATAGGTAAGCGGGGTGGTGTAAGTCACCAGGCTCAGCAACAGTTGGATGACAGCAGGTTTCGAAGCTCAGATGGCAACGGCAACATTTCTAATACCACTGGAGGTGCTCTGGCTTTAATCTGTGGGATAGGGAAGGTAGGGATGACTGTAGAGGAGAGTAGCCACGCTACCTCCCAGTGCTGCAGTGTACAAGCCCTTTTAAATTTGCCACTCTCCTCACTGCTGGTGAGTGCAGCAACATCCTCACATTCCCTAGATAATAGCAGAACCCTCTTTGGTTCTATTTATAACCATGTTTTAAAAGTTCTTTAAGAAAACATATACAGCAAGCTATCCTTCATGGAGAAGAACTCTTTAGTCATTTGAGCATCCAAGTTTTTATGACCAAAAGTGGGGTGTTGAAGTGCATTGTGCCATGTTAGCACAGCCATGTAAACAGAATGATGTAAACAGCACAATGCAAGCAGAGTAATGTAAACAGAGTGTCCAGAGTAATGTAAACAGTGACCAGAGTAATGTAAACAGAGTAATGTAACAGAGTGACCAGAGTAATGTAAACAGAGTAATGCAAACAGTGTAGCAGCATGTACAGTGTAGCAGCATGTGATGTAATAATAAATAATGAAGACAGATATGAAATATAAAAATAAATGATATGAAAGATGACAATGAATATGATATGAGGTGCTGTATCAGTCCCTTAAGGTATGCTATGAGGGGAGGGGGCATGTTCTGATTTAGGACTCTAATGGCCTGTGGATAGAAGCTCCTCTTGAGTCTCTCTGTTTTGACCCTGATAGTGCCTGATTGCAGAAGTTGAAACAGTCCATTACTGGGGTGGGACCAGTTCTTTAATATCTGAGCTGCTCTGAACTACATCCCCCGGTGTAAATGTCCTGCAGGGAAGGGAGAACAGACCTGCAGCAGCGTTCTGCCGCACAGAGCTTTTCGGTCCTGAACACAGCTATTCCCATACCAGGATGTGATGTTCTGTGTGAGGATGCTCTCCACAGCGCCTGAATAAAAAGTCCTAAGAATCACTGAAGAGACCCTGAACTTCCTCAGTTGTCAGAGATGGTACAGGCGCTGCCTAGCCTTTTTGGACAGGACCTGAATGTGAGCAGTCCATGTCAGGTCTGGGGAGATCGGGGGACACCGAGATACTTGAAGGACAGCACCCTCTCCACTGGAGCTCCGTTGATGATGAGGGGCTTGTAGTCTCGCTGCTGTCTCCTTCTGAAGTCCGCCACCAGCTCCTTGGTCTTGCAGACTTTCAGCTGGAGGCAGTTGTCTTGACATCACGATGCCAGGTTCTTCACCTTGTCCATGTAGGCCGCCTCATCATTTTTGGAGATGAGACCCAACACCACTGTGTGATTGACAAACTTCACTATCACGTTGGAATCATGAGTGGCCACACAGTCATAAGATAGATAGATAGATAGATAGATAGATGGATAGATAGATAGATAGATTAAAACTTTATTAATCCCTCGGAAAGATTCCTCCGGGAAATTCAGTTTCTAGCATCATTCAAATATAAGAATTATAAGAATATAACTGGTTCTTGGTGTAGTTTTTAAAAGTGTGGTATCTGTAGATACATAAGAAATTCTCAGTGGGAGAAGTAGAAAGTAAAGAAAAGAGGCTAAAAGAAGTTAGAAAAAGCACGGTGGTATGGAGCTACTAGAAAGGCTGCCGTCACTTTGGCGCCATAGAGGGAGTACTGCAGTGGGGAGAGTATGCACCCTTGTGGTGCTCCTTTGTTGGTGCTGATGCTGTCAGAGACACACCTACCCACCCTCACACCTGAGATCTGCCAGTGAGGAAGTCCAACACCCATGCATACAAACAGCAGTTGAGTCCTAGATCCCTCAGCTTTGTGAACAGTCTACCTGGCACTATTGTGTTAAATGCTGAACTGTAGTCTACAAACAGCAATCTCAAACCTGTTTCTTGTCCACATGGCTGAGAGTAGTGTGCAGGATGTGGGAGATGGCATCCTCTGTGGAGCTGTTGGGTCAGCAGGTGAACTGTAGCGGGTCTGTGGTGTTTGGGATGGAGGAGGAGATGATGTTCTTCAATAGCCTCTCAAACACCTTCATTACCATCAAAGTCAATGCAACCAGCTGGTAATCGTTTAGACAGGAGGGCTTGTTGTTCTTGGGCATGGGTACAGTGGCGGATCTTTTGAAGCACATGGGGACCACGGACTTCGCCAGGGACACGTTGAAGATGGAAGTGAACACACCTGCTAATTGGGCAGCACAGCAATGCAGCAGGCAGCCGATGAAACCGCCTGGACCTGCTGCTTTCCTGATGTTCACTCTCTTCAGCGCCGCTAGGACACAAATTTTAACTGTTCTTTATAACACAAACTGAACTCTCTACCTCACTATATCACACTTGCTTCTCTACCTTCACTACCTTGTCCACCCATCTCTGTTATTTATGTTTACATACATCAACAGCAACTAAGACACCTTACAGTACATAGTCTATTCTATTAAATTTGCACATCTCAGGTGTTTATCCTTAAGTATAAACGTAATATTTGTAATAATAATTTGAATATATTTTTTCTACATTTTAATTTTAATTAATTAATTCATTCTTATGGATATTTCAGGAGAACATTTCACTGCACATTGTATTTGTATAACTGTGTTTATGACAAATATGTAATTTAAAATTTACCCTAAAAGCCTGGCCCAATTTTCTGATCTTTTTAGCAGTATTTTATGACTGACAGTGTGAAAGGCAGTGCTAAAACCTAGCAGTAACAAGACAGACACTGAGACACTCTCTGATGACCAAATCCACTGTATGACCTTGGATGTGAGTTAGACCAGTTACATGCTATACCAGATGGAACATCTTAAAGCAATGAGTTCTTTAGAAGTGTTGACATTAGGACTGTCAATATGAAAATTAAAATCACCAGTTATAGAAGAGTTAAAGTCTATAGAAACAATTGACAGCATTTTAGAGAATTCCTCAATAAAACGTGGACAGTGTTTTGGAAGCCTTTAGATAACGTTAAGATTGGTGGAGAACTTTCCATCACAGTACCGAGAATGGAAGTTTCATCTGCTTGCACTGGGGATATGTTTTTAAATAAAGCAGCACCTCATCTTTACTGCCTTCTTCAGAAACCTTAAAAAAGCAAAAGTAATTTGTAGTATATAGAATATAACAATTATCTGTGAGTTCTACATAATGGATCATGATTCAGTACTAATAAACATATTTGCTCCAGTAGTTAACAGTGGATGAAGTAAAGTCACAAAATGAATAGATGGACTAGCTAATATAGGTGTAGGCCATGAGTAACAAATCATGAACATGATGAACATGAAGAAAAACTATTTTTAAAAATGTAAGAAAAAATAGTACATGAATTAATGCAGTAACAGCAAAGGGTCAAGCGTCATATTCCTGCATTAAAACTTTATTCTTTCATGTGCTTGCACAATGCTGTCCTCTATTCATCCGCAGTGCAGGATATTTCTATATCCTTGGTACATTTACTTGATATTTAAACCAATTTAATAATGATTCAACAACTTTTATCTGAGTGGTTCATCTCACATGAAATCATATAATATTTTAAATATAACTAGGTCTTTGGAAGATATTTTCAGGTCCTTTTTACTAATAGTATTGATCATGGGCGTCGCTGCCATTCAATGAGAGAGGGACGTGTCCCCCTCACATTTCAGAATTATTCGTTTGGACACCCCCACATTTAACATAAAATATTAGTTCACCCAGCGCTGGAAATCCTATGGTTTGCCCCCACCCCCTAAAAGGACGCGCAGCCACCACCCCCCCAAACCCCGCCACCCCCCCAAACCCCACCCCACGACCAAATCCCGCCCCCATGCGTAGCCTGATGTGTAGCCCTCACATTAAAAATGGTTCTGACGCCCCTGGTATTGATAGTGATAATTTAGAATGAGTATGTTCCATTTTAGTTAAAAATTCTGCATTGAACCAATGCATTTAAATAAATTAAATTTTAAATGCACTATCTGTTCATATTTCTTGCTTAACGTTACATAAAGACATTTCAAGCGCACTAACAACTGAAAATGTAGTTAAATAACATGTAACTTAACCAACACAGTCAACAAATGTATTTATACAATACAACATAAATCATCTCGGATAAATACATTTACACCACATTTCTAAGCTTGTTTACAAACTAGTATAGATTTATCACATTATACATTGCTTGCTAATAGTTTGTAGTAATTAAGCTGTAGACCTCAAAAAAGAGTTACCAGAACATACATTCAAATTCAGCATACACGCTTTGCCATTAATGATTCCAAATGAGCAGCACTGGTGAGATGGGGGAGGATGCCTTGGCTCATGTTCAAGCAATCACGGCAATTGTTTCCACAGAACTGATCCGTTATCGAGCATGGAACGAAAAGGAAATGAGCTTGGAGTTATGTGCTGAGTGCTAACTACTATGACAAGTGTCTTCTCTCTCCCTCTCCCTTGCACTCCAGCTTTCTCACTCTCAATGCTGAATGGAGGACAGAGGAATCAAATGGAGCGGCTAATGAACTAATTCTGCCCAGGTGCACAGGGAATTCAGCCTGCAATCACTCAGGTGCTTATTCAGACATCAAACAATGGCATTGTGTGTGTGTGTGTGTGTGTGTGTTTGCACCTTCTGCGAATACCTGCAAATGACAAATTAATTTTGCACCTGAGTGTAAAATGCTCCTTGTAATTTTTCATATATGCCATTAGGGACTCCTCCTAATGGAAGTTCAGGAATTTCTGTGCAAGTAAAAGCAAGTTTGCTGAATCCCGACAATCCTCTAAACACATAGGAGAGAATACATGGAAGAAAACATTGTCAGTTGATCTATCCATGCTCCACCCACATATACCTTCTTTGTCATACTAACTAAAATATTACTGTCATAATCTTGCAAACATTAGCATGGGATTTACATCATGCTCTGATTTACAATGGGTGGGACCCAGATCTACTGAAAATGCTTCACTCTAGGGCTTCTAGATGTGTTTATGATTGTGAATATGTGATTTATCCTAATCAGATTTTAGTCAGTTTTGAGAAATAGAAACGGCATCACCTCAATGGTTTAGCTCTTTACTGGAAGAGTTGCTGTGATCACTGCCACATCCAAAGCAGAATATCCATTATGTGTTATATGTTATATACATTTCTTACTTCATTTAAAACATAGGGAATATATTTTACTGGCTTCAGATGTCTGTGTTTAATCCAGAATCACCAAAAATGTTAATGTACAGCAGTGTTAACACTAAAATGGGGGGGGGGGGGTATCATTATAATTATTGGTTTTTTTTTTCAAATACATGGCCTGCACTGAGGGCAAAGCTTTACTACTCATGGTTCACCAGTGCATTTTTGGAGCAGAACATGGATAGATTTGATTTTGAAAAGAGACCGGACAAGCAGAGGACATTATAATTTGACAAATTGGACAGGGCATGGCAAACCACACATAGATTTACTCTACATCTCACCATTTTAACACACATAAACAAGAACAACTGACAGTGATAGAACGTAGTTAAGACTTACACAGTGTTCCATCAATTAACATCTGGAAAGTATTTTTTTAGCCATCTGTTTATAAATGGTAAACGTACCTCTCTGTGTTTTCCTGGCAAAAATGATCACATCATAGGCAGACACAATGCTAGAAAGGTTCCTGTGTGAATGCAGCCTGACGACAAAAGCATGATTAATGAGGCTGGGGGAATATGGGAGGAATTAAAGGCTGAGTTATGCTGCCGCTCGCTGTTAAACGCCAGCCTGCAACTAATCAAAAACCAACGTGGCCCAAAAGCCTCTACAGCTGGTGCAGGCCACGCGGCTGCATTTGTTTTCATTATCGTAATCAGTAACATATTTGTGCCGCCAAGCCCGAAAAGTGGCTTTACAATGTTTTCCAGTGAGTGCGGCAAGCATGGGCCTCACACTAGGGAAGTTTCATGAATATAACGGATCCATATTTGTAAGCTATTTTCCAGAAAAAAAGGTGGCAGAAGAAAAAACGCTTGCTGAAATCACTGAGATCTTCAAAAGACAGAGGCAGGATCTGCTTCCTGTGCAGTAGCTAGCATTGCAACTGAACGTGAACGCAGCACAGCATTAGCCTTGAAGGGATTCTGATAGCACGCCCACACTTTCATACTGACTGCTTCCACACCTAATGGCAAAAGCTATTAATTTCACTTGTGAATCAGCTTGGGTTAAGGTACAATTTTTGAGATACTGACTTGTGTAGACAGGACAAAGCTGGAACAAAAGAGCAAGAAGAGCATCATAAGGAAATTAAGATGAACTTGGACATGTATACTTCACATTGTGGTGGTGGTGCCCTAGTGGGTATGATACTTTCCTCTAGATCAAGAGGTCATGGGTTTGAATCCTACCTTCAGCAGACCACCACTGGGTTCCTGACCAAGACCTTTAACCCCAAGTTGCTCCAGGAAGACTGTCCCCTGTAGTTAGGGAATGGAAGTCGTTTTGGATAAAAGCGTCTGCTTAACACCGTAAATGTAATCATGTGCCAGGAACATGGCTAGAAAGACTGACTCAAGTGTGCACACTTGCAGTGCTGGAGGTTCAGCTTGGAAAGTGAGAGGAAAGCTCAGATTATCTCTGATTACTCTGTTATTTTATCTCCTGAAGTCAAAGGCTCGTCTCAGGGGCAGTGCTTTGAGAAACCTCCCACTGCAGATGACTCCAGGTTTTCTGAATGGGCTATTAGGCTAAAACAAAACATAAAACCCTCTAAAACTTACAAGCAGCCGCAAGTCTTGTACCTCAGTCTGTATCATGTTGGACAGTGTGACCTTTCTTTGTGCAGTCCTTCACACAAGATGTTTTTTTTTCAATCTTGTTACCCATCTTCTGGTACAGGAGTACCCCTGCCTTGATCATTTTGAGCTGGGCCTGAATTTGACACCTCTGGTTGCATGTAAAAGCTGTTGTCAGGAATGAGTTCAGTCCAGAAAACTCTGGCCAGCCCAAACACTGACCAAGCAAACATGGTGTGGCATACATCCTGTCTGAAAGCTATCTGCTCCCAATGCTAGGTGTCCAAAATTTGTCATATTTCTTCTGTTCCAAGAGTTATTCTTCTTTATGTTTTGAAATAAAATTGACAAATTAATAGTTCTTAGTTTGCTGTAGATGCACATTGAAACATTAATTAGCTTCCATTCTTTTCAGGACACTTGCTTTCAGCAAGAAATCTGCACGGATATTCTTCATGCTTCTTGTAGATATCTCCAAAGTTCAGTCCCAGTTTTTGGCTGCCTTTTCTGCTTCTCACAATCCAAGTAAATCTCACTTATAAATTTACAATCATCAGTCCATAAAACTTTCCTCCTCATCTCAGAAGTTCAGTTTCAGGATTCTGGTGCAAATGCTTTTCTGTTTTGTCTGTTTCCTGCTCTCAATAACTGTTATGACCAGGGATATAATAAGGAATTTGGGGACACACGATTGCACACAGGAAAAAAACGCAGAGACAACAATTCAGGACTAATAACCATGTTTTGGTACCAACAATTAAATGTATATACAAAAAGACCAAGGTGGCAGTATATACAAGGACAATATACACGGACAGTATACAAAGACAGGTTGGGCCTAAGACAACACTAAAGGAAAGAACGGAAACGTGAGAATGAGGAGTAAATATGTATTAGTCAAAGGGAACAGGAACACTACCCTGACCCAACCTGACAGAACAAAGCAAAATAATCAACACCAAAAATAGCAGGGATACAATCTCTCGATTAACCTGGAGTTAACACCACCAACACACACAGATCCGCCGATTTTCCCTCCCTTTTCCCCCAAAAAAGCGGGAGTTCCGACTGCGATCCACCACTGGGAGTGAGTAGGGACGAGTGGCCAGTCCGAGAGGGATATGGAGCATGCAAAGCAAGAAGAGAAAGGGAGAATGAGAGAGGGAGAAAAAATATATATAATCAACAATTGGTACCTATAATCAACAATTAAGTGTGTACACAAAAAACCAAGGTGACAATATATATACAAGGACAATATACATGGACAGTATACAAGAGCAATATACACAGACAGTATACAAGGACAGGTTGGGCCTATGATGACAACAAAGGAAAGAACAGAATAAAACAAATGTCCCTAAGCCTTCTCTGAGTCCTACCTTGATTCCCAAAACAAAACCTAAACCTACACTGCTCTATCTACCAAACAAAACTTACAAGGGGTGGTGTCCACCTCTTATCTAGTAAATCTAATGAAGGGTTACCTATGTTGTTACGCAGTAACAGTAACCTTAACAACTGCACATCCTTCATGGATTGTTGAATTGTCTCACAGTGGATCTGAACCAAAACTGGAGCTTGGTTTTCTCCTTACTGTCAAAGATGAAAGCTTTAAGTAGTGTTTATCTGATGTGGATCATTGTGGTGATCTACAAAGTCTCACAACGTTGTTCGTTGTGATTTTTTAACTTTTATAACTTTTTTTATTGTCTTTCTCCTTTGTTGAGGAAGTGCATTGTGCATTATCTTTAATGTAATCTCTTTGGAAATATCTCCTTTAGCCAGTTTAGATGCACATCAGAAAGAATTTGATTTGTGTGTGTACCTGCTTGTATGAATGCGAGCTTCTTTGAAGAGATATAGTCACTGAACATATAAGTAAGAGCTTTGTGGGCAGCTTTTGTTGGGAGGGCACAGCCGTAACAGACTGACTTTACATTTACATTTACATTTATTATCCAGAGTGATGTACATCAGTGCTCAAGTAGTCCACATCTGTTTCTTAAACCTGTAAAGCTAAGCTTAAATCAACGTCCACTATACAACCAAGTTACTGCACACTAGATACACCTAAACAACACATGTCAAAAAAAGTTAAGACAAAAGTAAGCAAGAGATGGGGATAAGAGGGTTTTTTTGGGGGGGAGAAATAAGCAAGTAGAAACAAGAGGCATGGTTAGTCACCAAGGTGCTCCTTGAAGAGGGGGGTCTTCAGACGACGCTTGAAGACAGCGAGGGACTCTGCAGATCTGAACGGCACTGGGGGGGTCAAGACTAAGAAGAGTCTTGATGCATGCCTTCCTCTTCTTTTGAGCAGCGGAGGCTCAAGACGAGCCGTGCTTGAAGCCCTGAGAGGACGAGAAGTGACACGTTGTTTGATAAATGCTGATATGAATGGGGGTGCAAGTTCATTCTTGGCTTTGAAAGCAAGTGTTAAAGACTTGAACTTAATGCGAGAAGCCACAGGGAGCCAGTGAAGGTTCCTTAGTAAAGGTGTGGTATGAGTGAACTTTGGAACATTGAAGAGTAACCTCACAGCTGCATTCTGAATCAGCTGAAGTATTTTTTTTTTCCTTCAGTGGAAGTCCAGCCAGAAGACAGTTGCAGTAGTCCAGTTTGGAGATGACCAGACCTGGACGAATATCTGCGTAGCTTTCGTGTTGAGAAAGGGTCGGATTCTTCTGATGTTGTAGAGAAGGTAGCTGCATGTTCTGGATATCTGGTCAACCTGCGGCGAGAAAGACAGGTCTTTATCTAGCATAACATCAAGATTTCTTACCTTCTTTGAAGGGATGATAACTGAGTTCCCATCAGAAACAATGAGGCCGTGGCTTGGTGAAGGGCTCCCTTTGATGAAGAGGAGCTCGGTCTTGCTGGGGTTCAGCTTAAGGTGGTGGGCCGCCATCCAAGAGGAGATGTCAGCCAGACAGTCTGAGATGTGGGTTGGGGCCTGGTTGTCGCTGGACAGGAAAGAGAGAATAAGTTGCATATCATCAGCATGAAAGTGGTAGGAAAAAGCATGTGAGGCCATTAAATCCCCAAGAGAACCAGTATACAGAGAAAAGAGAAGCGGTCCAAGGACTGAACCCTGTGGAGCACCAGTGGACGATCTTTGTAGAGCAGACTGAGTGCCTTGCCATGCTACCTGGTACCGCTGGTCATCAAGGTAGGAAGCAAACCATTGCCAGACTGTGCCCGAGATCCCGAAGTTGGAGAGAGTGGAGAGGAGGATCTGGTGATTGACTGTGTCAAAGGCAGCAGAGAGATCAAGGAGGATCAAAGCAGAAGACAGGCTGACTGATCTATCCGCATGAAGTTCTGTGGTGACAGCAAGTAGAGCAGTTTCTGTAGAGTGTGCCGTCTTGAACCCGTACTGGTGAGGGTCCTGAAGCCTGTTTTGAGAAAGAAATTAGTTTATTTGGTTATAACTGGCACATTCCAAGACTTTGGAAAGGAGGTGGAGAAGGGTCTGTATTCGTTGACATCTGAGGAATCCAGTGAGGGTTTCTTCAAAATTGGTGTGACCACTGCAGACTTGAAGGCCGATGGAACATGACCAGTCATCAAGGAGCCGTTGATTATGTAGGCAATGTGCGGTATGAGATCTGACGATATAATCTGAAGTGTGCTTGATGGCAGAGGGTCGAGCGGAGACGTGGTTGATGTCAGTAGTAGCGACACTTCCTCAGGAGAGAGCGGTGAGAAGGCATCAAACTGGGCAGCATGGCCTGGTCTCTTCTAATATTGTGGATCTTCTCATCAAAGAACTTTGTGAAGTCTTCTGGTGAGAGAGCTGGAGACACAGGGAGAGAAGAAGATTTGAGAAGGGATGAAAAGGTGGCAAAGAGCTTGCGAGGGTTGGATGCAGATTCTTCAAATTTGGTTCTGAAGAAGGAAAAATGAGCTAAATCAATGGCAAAATTAGATAAGAGAGAGCGATAAAAGATAAGGTCACTGTTCTTAAGCGTTTTCCTCCATCTTCTTTCGGCTGCTTTCAGTTCCCTTCGGTTACTTTGCGGGACCTCAGACAGCCTTAGAGCCAGGGAAGAGATGTGCTTCGGTCTGGAAGACAAGGGACAGAGTTGGTTAAATGAGCTGTGGCGAGATGAAAGAAGGTCATGTGTAGTGAATTCAACAGAAGATGGACTAGGATTAGAAGAATTTGGGAGAGATAAGGAGGATAGAATTGTGGAGGAGAGAGAGGACAGAGATTTCTGCGGATAGTCGTAGGTGCTGCACGTGGGTGAAGAGTTGAGGAGGTCTGAAGGGGGAATTTGAAAGACAGAAGATGATGATCAGAGACATGTAGAGGAGTAGACAATATGTTGAACATGGGAAGTTTAAGATTGGAAGGTGCTTGAAGTTAAAGTGACAATAGGGTGCACAACATAAAGAGGGAACAAAACAAATTGTGATTTTCTTATTATGCTTAGTGTTGGAGGCATTTGTGTGATTTTCTACCTGGTTTGAATATTCTGACTTTTTCACAGCAATATACGATCATTGTGTACCATCTTCATTCATGTAAATACATAATACTTCAATTAGCAGACTTTGTGTACTTAAAAAAAAAAGCATTAGAGAATTTTACAAATGACACATCTGGCATAGATGACTGTCAGCATGGATAAAGATCTTGCCAAGTGAGAAATGCATGTTGTTTGCAGGTGTTTTTTATTACTGATTTGCCGCACTCTCAACAATTATTACTGTTCATAACAACTCATGTTTGAGTGTTTGTTGTGATGCTGAACTTCCTGTAAATCAGGAAGAATTTTCTTGACTGAGAACGATCCATGTTGAAAATATTCAAGCCAAGTGTGAAAATGGTTCAACTCATCTGTTATTAACAAGGCCTTTTTCTGAAGTGAACTTGGTGTTTTAGGGCAGCGGTAGCCCAGAAGTAGACCTGAAGCATTGATCTGTATTATGATTGCTGAAAAGCTAGCTGTCATCATGCTCAGTATGCATTCGTCCGAACAGCATGAGCTTTAGTGGTACACTGAAGGCTTCAGTTCAGTCAAAACATCAAAAGCAAAATAGCATAAACAAACAAACAAACAAACAGACAAATAAATAAATAAAAAGATGCCCTGCTTTGAATGTCTTCGGAAAACAGGGTGTCACATGTCCATTATGAAAAGCAATAAATAAATAAATAAAATATGCCTCTTACAATAGCTGCCCTTTTTCACAATAGGTGCCCTTTAGTGTCCTTTTCAAAGACTATCAAGGTGATAAATGGAAGAAATGATTGATCTACAGATGTTAACAGGCAGCGTTGGTCTGCATCTTCGTCCCCATGTCTAAGCTCACCTACAACTTTGCACATAGCTGTGGCCAGGGTCAGACATCTGCAGTTTGGAGGGCATTAGTCTGAGCAGAATGATGCTGGTGGTTTAAATGCAGAGTGACATGATAATGTTTGAGAGAGTCATTGTGAGGGAAGAGATTAAAAGAGCCCCCCATGCTCTTCTCTCTGCTTCTGCTGGATCTGTTTGTGCTAAACACTCTCCTGAGAGAGACCAAGAGCACACACTCCATTCCATTACAGAGATGGGAGGTAGAAATGGTGGAATAAAAATGGTGGAGAAAAAATAAATGGTGGCTGACATCAGAGTCAGAGTGGTGCTATTACCAAGGAAATTGGATCCTTTATGTTTTGCCATAAGGATTCAGTACAGTAGTTATGTGAATTAGGGCTGACAAGATGTTTGATATCTTTTGTAATGCACATTCGAATGCAGCAGAGGTATTTAACTGAATGGACGGAGATATGAAAGAAATCCAAACAATCGGACTCAGATTCCATGGAAAAGATACTGATTATTAATTCTTTGACAAAGCTACATTATTCACAGGGTTTAGAAAGTGGGTTGCAAAAATATCCCATCATCACATCATTAACTCAAAAAATACAAAAAATGTGGGTTTTTTTTCAAATGCATATTTAATGTAACATATATATGTTTTTATTTTTTTTCAAATTTTCACCCCAATTTAGTCGTGTCTACCTACCCATTCAGACTGTTGCTAACACAACATCATTGGGCAGTACAACACTAATTCTAATGTTATATCTGCTAACAGACATCCATGCTAGCTACCATCAATTTTTGTGATGACTTCATAAAAATGTAAGCTGGTGCAAGTAGCCTCTCAGTGGCCCATGTTTGTTGAGCTAAACATTAAAATTGACCCAGCACAAGGTGGCAGACCTGTAGGTTGCCAACTTTCTGAGTTTTAAAATTATGAACAGTTCCTGTGTTACATCTGCGCCGCCTCTGCCACGCTCCCAGCAGTCTCAGTATCCAGTCTACTGAATTTAGGTTTGTTTATGTTTGGGTGTGGTAGCAGAGTGAGCCTCCACGCTCCCTCCTGATTGGGTTGCTAGGCTCCTGCTCATTAGTTCAGGTGTTTCCCCTTGTGTTATAATTATTTTGAGCTTAGCGTCTAGTTAGGTGTTGATTGTTTGTGGTTTCTGTGTTTTCCATCCTCATGTCCTCTCTGTATTTAAGCCCAGCCAGTCCAGCAGTCCCTTGTATGTTCACCCTCATTTCTCCCTTCTCTGTCACTGTGCTGCACTGCGTGTTGTCTCCCCAGTGAAAAGACTTAACCAGTATCGCTCTCAGGCTCTGGATTCTCCCCATATGGCTGCTGCACACTGCAGAACTTCGTGTTTCCTCGTAATTCCAGCTAAGGAGTAAAACCCACTTCCTAGTGTTCAATTCAGTGAATTAGCCACTCTCAAGTGTCCTGCACTGATCCCCCTACCTGTATCAGAGCCCAGCCAGAGAGCTCTACTGAGCTGTTTAAATTTAAGTGACATGTATATTGGATAAAAGGTCTTTGTGTTTTCCTCACTCCTGCATCTGTGTCCTCCTTCCCTGAGCCAGACATGACATCCTGTTATGTTTTGGTGTTTTAATAGCCCAGTCTAAATATTTTACTAACTTACAAAATGTTCTATCTCAGTGTTTCTCAGTCCAGGTCCTGAAGGCATCCTGCCCTGCACATTTGCTTCCAACACACCTGATCCATCTCAGCTTATTTATAGCCCCTCACTGAGTTGAAGAGCATGTGTGATGGCAGAAAACACAAAATGTGCAGATCAGGGTGCTTCCAGGAGTTGGGCTGAGAATCATTGTTCTAGCCAAATATTTGACTTGAGATGTGGCCCTCACAGTTAACGTTAGCTTGCTACTTTTAGCCTATGTTCAAATTGTGTTGGTTGTGCACAAAAAAGATTTTTCAGAGCTGCTGTTATTATAACATTGCTTTATAATGCCATGAGATTATACTCATTTAAAACTCAAGTTTTGTGCCTAGTTATCAGTGACAGTGTTGTGCTGTTTCATTAAACAGCAGGCTGGCAACCCATGCAGCACTGGTGTTTATGGTAGCTCATAACTGCTCATCCAAAGAGTGTGTAATGGGGGCTGTCTTGTGTTTTGTGAAAATAGTTCCCAAATAGGTTTGTGGTGTTGAAGATTGTGTTGGAATGATATTTAACAATTAATGCCTCAAAGTTGTTTTCCCACTAGCCAGAACGAGGTTAGAGGCAGTGATAGGTACATGGAGATGCAGTACTCTATGAGGAGAGACATGAGTGAGAAACAGGCAGCCTGAAAATGTATTGTATTTATGTTTACAGTTGAATAATTCATGAATTACTTATAAATTACAGAAACTAAATCTAGTCAGTATGTATAAAAATACTATACGCACTCTGATAAACCTGATGTAAGACACCCAAACATTGCTTTAATGGGCAATGCAGACTCAGACCCCAATCATCTGATTCAGAGAATGGCGCTTTAGCATTTTGTCACCAAGGGGCTTGGAATTCCTCAGTTCATACCGCGCCATTTATGGGTGAGAACTCCTGTACACAAAACAGCATTAATGTGCTGATTATTTTTAATTAAACAACAACAACAAAAAGTGAGACATGTCTAACTAAGTAACCTGAGCTTTAGTGTCTTGAAGTATGTTTATGCGTGTTGTGTTTTGTTTCACATTTGGATTTTTTTTTATCCATGATGACATAGACTCTCTCTCCAAAACATATTTGAAAGCTGACTCAACCATTTTCAAGCTCTACCCATACATTACAGAGGTCTCTCGTCCATTTCATAAATGATCAATACTGATCAACCACTCACAAAGTTAAAAAATTCTGCATGACATCAAGCGTCATCTTCAAGTCAAGTCAAGTCAAGTCAAGTAGTTTTTATTGTCATTTCTACCATATACACAGTACATAGTAAAAACGAA
>JBBIGA010123324.1:0-25256 GCA_037576975.1 Alestes dentex | reverse complement strand
TGTGTCTGTGTGATGTGGCAGTCACCACATAAACAATTTCCTCCGGGATAAATAAAGTTTTCTGATTCTGATTAATTACAAAAAGCACACATCTGCCTTTATAAGGTCCCACAGAAAATGGCTGTGCACAGATGCTCCCCATCTCCCCATTTGAAGGATTCTGCCAAGAAAATCGCAGAAAATTCCAAAAGAAAAGTGTGCCAAGCTTATAGGATCATTCCCTAAACTACTTGAGGCTGTCATTGCTGACAAAGGTGCTGTAAGTGACAGGTCTGAATACTTATGTAAATAGGATGTTCCAGTTTTCATTTTTAATAAATTAACAGAACATTGGAAACACTTGTTTTTGTTTTGCCATTGTGGAAAATATGAATTTCATCCAATTTAGAATGAGGGTCTGAAAACTTTCTGTATCCACTGTAGCGACTCCCCTAAGTCAGCTAGAAGCTACTCTGCTAAGGTTGAAAGGCAATATTAACAATGCAATGTAACGATCAGTTACACAATGTAGGACAGTCTCAAGTGTATGAAGAGGTGTGACTTGTGGCTACAAGTCATGATTAGCGCACAGTTGGTCGCTGCATAGACGCCCTTCCTTGTAGCATGTCCGGGGTCTTCACCACCACCCATCCAGGGTAACTGCACACATGTTCTTATATTAGCTTCATAGAGCAGCATGAGGAGCGGATTAAGGTGGTTAAGGTAGTTGAGGACTACAGGTACCTCAGAGTACACATAGACAGCAAACTGGATAGGTCTAAAAACACAGATGTTTTCAAGGAAGGGCAGAGCCTTCTTTGCCTACTATGGAGGCTCAGGTCCTTCAGTGTCTGTGGGACCATGTTGTAGATCACTCAGTGGTTGAGAGTGTATTGTTTTTTGCAGCTGTGTGCTGAGGCAGTGGGGTGAAGGCAGCTGAAGCTAACAGTCAACAAGCTGACAAAAAGGCTGGTTCTGTTCTGGGTGTCAAATTGACACTGGTGGAGGTGTCTGAGAGGAGAATGCTGAAGGAAGCTCTGAATCCTTAATAGGCCATTTTATTGCATTTATTTTTAGTGCATTAACACTAGGTCCCCACAGTGGGTAGTGCTTTTGCCTCACACCTCCAAGGCTGTGGGTCTCGAGTCTGGGTCCTGGAGTTTGCATGTTCTCCTCGTGGTGGTGTGGATTTCCTCCGGGAGTCGCCGGTTTCCCCTGCAGTCCAAACACACTGGTGAATTGAGGTCTGTAAATTGACTGTGTGCCCTGCGGTGGGCTGGTGCCCCGTCCACGGTGAGTCCCTGCCTCGTGCCTGACTCCAGGATACGCTCCGGGTACCCGCGATCCTAGTGTGGAATAACTGGTTACAGAAAGTGAGCATGAACACTAAGCCACTTTCAGAAAGCATTTTGCACTACTGATTTGCTGGTACAGTACACTAAATCTGTACACACAACTTTAAATGTCAGTGATACACTGTTATTTGTTACACTAATCTTCTTGTGCTGCACTATTGTTTATTGTTTATTTATCTTATTACATTTTATTCGTTCTTGTTGCACTGAGCATGTTAACGACACAAGAATTTCCCCTGGGACAAATTCTTTCTTGTCTTTATGTGAAGTCATACGGAGCGTTTAGGCAGCATGGGCTGCTTTCTGCAATACCTCATAGGAGAGCCAATCCGAACAAAGGTAATTCACACAAATCAGACTTAAAGGCACAGTTGCAGCCTTTTAAACCGTGGTGAATAAGAAGAGGCTGGCGATGAAGAAATGATCGATGACTTTGGGAACTATGGACAGAGTGTTATTCCGTATCTGTACACACTTATTGCTGCCACCCATCCAGATGTTTGAGGCTCCACTGCTTCTGCCAGCTTGATTCTGCACTGCAGAGGCTTTTATGATCTGAGTAAGCAAGCACAGAGCTGAGGGTGTTTGTGAGCTGACAGGAAGGGGAGGGGCTTCCTGTATGTCAGTACTGGTTTAAAGGGCCAGTCTGACTCTGTATGAATTCTGTTTATTTATTTATTTTGTGCAGAGGTTCTTTACTTTTTGGGACCCCCTAGTTAGCCCCTCATTTTCTCTCTCTCTCTCTCTATACATATATATCTTTCTCCTCTCTCATTCTCTCTCTCTGTCTTTCTCCTCCCTCTCTCTCTGTCTTTCTCCCCCCTCTCTCTCCTTCTCTCTCTCTCTCCCTCTCTTTCTCTCCCTCCCCAACATCATGACTGCCTGCAGCAGCCTGTGAGCTGAAGCATCTGCAATGGATCTGCTTCCCTGTCTCTACGTATGAGCGTGTGTGTGAGAGGTCTAAGCTCTAGTTAAAGGATTTCTCATCCTGCAGGCATGCATGGATCCACAGTGGGCTAAAAATCCCTCCGGTGGCCAAATACACACAGGTAACACTTATGTGTGTGTGGGTGTGTGTTTGAATGTGACTGAAACACAGTATGACTTGCTGAGATCATCATTCAGTGTTATCATGGTGAAGGACAAATGTGTGCATGAGCAAGTGTGTGTAGTTTCTCGTCGCGAGAGAAAAGCTGTAATGTGCAAAATTTTGCCGGTTACTTGTCTGTGCCTGCATGATACTTGTCTGTGCCTGCATGAAGGTTGTGTGTTTGTGCTTGTGTTTGTGTGTTTTCTTGCAGCAGGGCCTCAGTGTCATAAACATAACACAACCTCATTAACATACACTCAGAAACTCTGGATAATCAATTAATCAATCAACCAATCAATCAGTCTGATATAGGAAGTGGACGGAAATGGAAAACGTAGGCCAATAACAATTACCACTCATTACCCACTGAATTACCCATAATTCAGTATTGGTAAACTGAGTGGTTCAGAGTGCGTTTGGTATGTAGTGGTTCACTGTAGATAGTGTAGAGATCATAGAGACTGCTTTACGCTAATACACCGTTAGGAGGCAGTGGCAGATTTAGGTATGGGCAACAGAGGCAACTGCCCTTGTCAGAGGTGGCACAGGTGCTCGGAAAATCTGGGAAACATTGTGTTCGCCCAGGACACCACACAGGCTAGAACCACTACTGCTTGGATGAAAAAAGTACTCAGACACTTTTATTTTTGTCATTTAGTAAATGTCCAGAAAATGTACACAAACAATTTTGTGTGTGTGTTCACGTGTCCATGCGGATTTCGGTCAGGAACACCGGTTTTCTCTCACAGTTTAAAACCATGCAGGAGAGGTGGACTGGAGATGCACTCATTTTGTCCTACAACTGCTGAGATCTACAACTCCATTCCCCAGGGCAAAATGTCTTCAGTTCCCTCAAAGTTGTGACAGTCCCTCTGTTGGACAGTTTCTCCATGAATTGTCAGGAAGATTCAAATAAGGATATTGCTGAGGCCATGCCAGAACCTCCACCTTAGACACCAGTCATGAGTTACTTTGGCTGTATGTCTGGGACTGTGCCGTTGGAATGGAGATTGCGAGCCAGGCCTTCTCGTCCAACATCCATGCCTGACCTCAAAAATGCTCTATAGAATGAATGGGCACAAATTCCCACAGAAACTCCAACATCTTGTGGAAAGCTGTCATAGTTGCAAAGAGGGGACCAACTGCCTATTAAAGTCTGTGTATTTGAATGCAATGTCATTAAAGTAGCTGTTGGCGTAATGGTCCGGCATCCCAATACTGTTTGTCCATGTAGTGTATTTATAACCACAGAGTGTGAAGACATTGTGTGTGTCAATCTAAAGTGGATATCTGCACTGGAAATTTAATAAAATAAAACAAACGTATATAGTTCTAGTCAGTGACTGCCGGGAATAATCTATTGCACACCCATGTTCTGATCTGTGATTGTTGGTCAGTTCGGCCTTTCTCCGTGAACGAGATGTAAGCAGTGAAGGTTTGTGGCTATTTATTTGTGGATGATATATCAGGATGAGCCAAAATTTATACGACCCTCTTGTGGTCAGAGATGGCTGTAACTAGCCGTGGTCACCCCGGTCACTAAGCAGTCAGGTCAGCGTGTTTTAAAGCTAACACCTTCACTGATTAACTGCTTGCTTTTCCTTCTCTCATCTCTGCTTTGGGCCCCATCGAAAGCCTATAAATGATTAACAAGCTGACAGTGGGACGGCTGGCCATCACTGCCCGGAATACCATCGTCATCACCCTCTCCCTCTCCTTTGTTAATCAGATGCTCCCTTCTTTCTTCACTTTTCTTGTCCCGGTTCTGTCATCACCCTGCTATCCTCTCATGTGTACTCTGAGCTGGAGTTGCTGGGTAGAATTCTTTTTTATTGTTGTTTTATTGTTGTCTTTTTTCTTGTTAAGGATGAAATGAGTCTTAATAGGAAAATGGTTATATAATTTTGGTATGTACTGTTATGTACTTTTGTTCAGAGGTGAAAATGGCATGCTTGACCCTTTCTTGACCCATTTGAATTTGATTACATTCAAAAGTGAGCATCAGTAACCCCAAAAACCTCTCAAAAAGGTTGTGAACCCACCCGATTGAATGTATGATTTTCCTTATTTTTGACCTAATGATGCTTTAGATGTGTTGGTAATGGAATGATTGGTATTGAAGACTGGGCACTTCACAGTCCATCTCAGGGTACAGTCATAAGTAGGGGCTAATTAGCATCTCCAGTCCACCTAATGGTCTTTGGACTGTGGGAGGAAACTGGAATACCTGGTGGAAAGCCACAAGGACACGGGGTGAACATGCAAACTCTCCACAGAAAAGACCCTTAACCGTTCCTGGCTGGGAATCAATCCTAAGACATTTTTGCTCTGAGGTGACGGTACTATACACTGCACCCATTTTAAATGCTTATCTTTGAAATTATTTTTAAAACAAGAACTACGATTAAAAACTTAATTTCCCTTTAAACGTCTAGTAAAACTCAGCCTTGAGAAAACATCTTGTGAGCCAAGTGTTTTGGTAGGCCAAATGGACATAGCTTTACAGGCTTGACTATTATTCTAATGTATAGGCATACAAACTTGCGACTACTGCTATACATGTGTGTTCCCTTTAGGAAACTATGGAGTGTGTATGTCTGAGGCATGGGGCGGGGCCCTCTATTCTTCTCCTATACACCTTTACCTGGGGATGGACAGGTGAGATCCACATAGTATCACACATGTAATGTATCTATATTATAAGTCTGGATACAATACTGTATGGTGTCCCCCACTTAGTATTTTAAGATACTACGGTCCAGGAGGACGATATTTCGTCTCACTGTGTGCTATATGTATGTAGCTGGGATGACCATAAAGCTCTACTTGACTTGACTTGACTAATGTCCAGACAGAATGGCCTCCCAAAACCCCCTATACTACAGCCTGCAAAGACTAGGGCTGGACATTCGCCATGACCAGAAATCTTATCATGACTGATTTTTTTGGGGTCTTGTGTCTGGATTCATAAAAATGCTGTTGTGTTGCTATTTGTATGTTTTTGTTTTAACACTCCAAACCTTTTAGAATCGCTGGATCCAGCCCCCAAGATTGATGGACATCAGCAGTCTGAGGTCACTCTGCAGGAGAATGTATCCCACCGCTTCAGGTGTGAGACGGAGGGCTGGAACGCTCAGGCTCCACCTCTACTCACATGGTACCTGAATGGGGAGCGTCAGAGTGAGGTGACAGGCAGTCGCGGTGCTGGACGGCTGGTAATGACATCACCGGAGGATTCCGGCAGGGTGAAGTTCAGGTCGGAGCGGAACAGCAGCTTCACGCTCCAGCCCAGGAAGTGGGACCGTGAGCTGGTGTGTGCAGCCACTAACCCCGTGGGTGGAGAGAGCTACAATGCTACAGTCATCCTCAACGTTCAGTGTAAGCTGTTCAGTAGTTCACTTCATTTTGCATGCTGATCATTCAAAAGTTAAGCTTGAACTCGGCTACAGTAAAAAAAAAACTTTAACACGATACAGTCAGTTCAGACAGAATCATTTTGATGACACTGTTGAATTCAGAAAGAATTTTGACCAGATACTGTTTATTCAGACAGAAATTTTTGGGACATAGTCAGGTTCAGACAAAATATGGTAATCTGCAATTGTTTCAGACAGAATTTTGTTAAGGTACTGTCGAGTTCAAACAGAATAATTTTGTTGGAATACATTCTGGTTGGGACATATTTTTGTCAGGAAAGAAGCTGGCTCAGACAGAATTTTGTTGGAACGAAGTGGGTTTCAGATAGAATTTTTTCTGACAGAATACAGTAAACCCCCACTAACTGAAACTCTCGCAGTAATGGGGAAATTGCAGGTATCCTCCGCATTTGTCCACCACGCCCGGCCTTGTCCACCACACACCCATGTCCTCGTGCTGGGTTGCTAAACAGCGCGTGCAAACATAAACAACCCAGCATGAGGACGAGGGGGCATGGCGGATGAGGCCTGGACGTCACAGCTTTTTTTGTGACAATATATAATTTTCATGCATTTTAGTGCTAAATTATTAAGAACAATATAATTTTCTAATTGTGTAACATAAATATTAATGTAAATTCAGCTACATTTCCATATAAAAACTAACGATACATTTTTTGGTACTGTGGAGAGAAACGCTATTTATTACAGTCCAGAATTTCCCTGGTGGAGCATCTGCAGTGTTCTCGTGTTTTTCGCTTTGTTCTTCTTAAAGCCCTGTTTTTTATCACTGTGAATTAAATTAATTTATTACTGTATTTACCTGCTTATGCCAAAGAAAACGACTGCGCATACCAAAGAAAATGCGCATGCATTAATTGGACGAGATTGCTCCGTGCGTGCAGTCTCGTCCTTTTAGAGGGTGGGGGTGTTTGGAAACCCTTGTTGAATCTTGAATCTTGAATCTTTCGCGAAAGAATCCGCTCCACTTAATCGGTAGGAGAACACACACACCACTGGAAATCCGCTCGGCTTTGCCTCCAACTCACCGCATGTAAATGAAGTGAATCGCCAGGCTGCTCGGATTTCCAGTGTATTCTTCTATCGATTAAGTGAAGTGGATTCTTTCGCGAAAGATTCAAGATTCAACAGCGTTGGGTGAACTAATTAATTATGTTAAATGTGGGGGGGTCCAAATGAATAATTATGAAATGTGAGGGGGACACTTCCCCCTCTGATTGAATGGCTACGACGCCCATGAATACGGATACACCTTGACATTTTCTTTAAGGGTAATATATTAAGCTGAATTTAAAATGAAATTAAAGTGTTTGGGGTATATTTGGGAGCATATTTAGGGTTTACACTATAAAAATAGGCATTTTAACCACATCACAACGACGCAGTTTTTCACCATAAGCGGGTGCTCTTGGAACGTAACCCCGCAAAAAGCGGGGGGTTACTGTATTGTTGGGACTTTTGTCATAATCAGAATTTTGTCAGAATGCAGTTGGATTCAGACAGAATTTTGTTGTAATCACACAGAATTTTGACAGGATACAGTCAGAAGACAGAATTTTGTTGAGATGGTTGGTTTGGGATGTAATTTTGTCGGGAAACAGTCAGTTCAGACAATTTTTCAGGTTTTGACAAAATTATGTTTGTATACCGTTGGTTTCAGACAGAACTTTGTTGGGATACAGTCAGGTCCAAACATCATTTTTTGGATGCAGTTGGTTCTGATGGAATTGGTTGGGATACAGTCAGGCTACCATGGGGATTAGAGAGAGTTGTTTGGGTCTACATTTGGACTGGGTGAGAATTGATGGATTTGGGCAGTACTATTCTGAGTTAGTCAGTTTCATATAGCATTTTCCTAATCTTCATTCGGGTTATGAACAATTATTCTTATTACTATAAAGGCTGAATAGATCGGGGCAGTTTTAGAATATTTAATTGGATTTTTCCCAGAATACTGCACTGTATATTTTTAAGTATTTTTTATTCAACTATGCTTCGCTTTCCTTGCGCAGTTCAGCCAGAAATTCTGCGGGTGAACGCTCACTACAGCGAAACATCTGACCCTGGTCTTTCCTTGGTCCTCTTTGCTCTGGTTCGCTCCAACCCCCCTGCCACCATCACCTGGGTGGATCAGTCTGGCCAGCTGGTAGCTAACACCTCAGACTTCCTCATCCTGGACTCGCGGAGCTACCCCTGGCTGGCTAATCACAGTCTGCAAATCACTCTGAGCAGCCTGGTGGGAAATGTCTCGGTCAGCGCCAACAACAGCATTGGCTCCATCCAGTCCAACCTCACTCTAACAGGTGTCTTTCAACTCCTAACTTTAAGAGTGCTTAAAGAATTAGTCCAGCATTTTTCAAGCTCATTTGTCTGCAGTATACAGTCGATTGCCACGGACAGCGGTTTGCATGTAATTTGAGCAGAATTGTTCACTTGAAATACTCTTAGAACCCGGTCACTGTCTGACATGAGTACTCATACCCAGGCCTTGAATATCTGCGGATACATATATCAGTTCAATACTGATCCTTTTACCATGATCTTGAGTATCTGTTGATACCAAATCGAATCTTTTCCTCTCTCTAAATAAACTGTTAACACATTTGCCTGGATACAGTTTGTTTGTACATCCATATAATGCATAGTTTGTCCATTATTGATTTCTGCACATGTGGGTGAATCACCAGTGGCTTTTTTTAGACATATTATACACTGTTTGGCTGCAAGAGCCTTTACTGTATTTCTACAAAGTGTACTATGTAGGGAGCAGGGGGTCATTTGAGACACAGCCTTGCTGTTTATCTGTGTTACTGATCTGTGTGTCTGTCTTTATGACATGCTGCTCAAGTTTAGTCAAGCATTTAAGGCCTTTTCCGATAGCCGATCCGGTGATTTTGGACTTTATGGGACCAATCCTATCATAACCACACACCCCTAGAGAGGGAGATAGAGAGAGATGCTCTTTGAGGGAAAAAAAGGTACATTTACAGGTAAAGGTACACTTTGTTTTTCATGCAGTGTAGATGCAAACAATATAAATGTTCCCTCAAAGGTACACCATAGTCCTTTAGATCCAATTTTGTACCTTTAATATGTTTTTGCCCCAAGGGAAAGGGGCATGTTTGTATGTTTTAAAGTAGAAAACTAAAATAAAAGGCCTGGAGTTAGGATGGGGTGTGGAGTCAGTATGTGGTGTGTGGAGTCAGGACATGGCGTGTGGAGTCAGGACGTGTTGTATGGAACCAGTGCAACTTACAAAATATACTTGCAATGGAATATGTTCGAATTCTGTTTTTTTTCTGAGTGTGTAGGATCAGAGATGAGTCTCCTGGCAAGGCCCAGGGTTCCTTCCACCCTCTGCCACTCTTCATTGTCTTCTTTCAATTTATCTTCTTGTATTTCTTTTTTCATATGACTCATGCGAGAGACATGCTTCATACCGAAACAGTACGACTAGGTCTCTGGAATGTAGATGTTGACCAGAACTGGGGTACAGCAGCTTCCCCCAAGGCATGGCTGATCAACGGCAAGATTCAAACGTGGCATTTTGTGATTAGGCTGGAAAAACACTGACGTGTTCCTTGATTAGACCATTCTAATTATGTTATCCAAATTAAGCAAATTAATTAGTACAGTCAGGCTGTTCTGATCAATTAGATTATGTGTTACACCAATCATGCATACCTGCAGCAGCCTGATTCCAACAGCTTCTGTGTTACTCCAAGACTTTCCTTCCTCAAGGGTAGTATCACAATCAAACTTATTGCATTAACAGGGGTCATTCTTATCATGTTTCTTTTGTTTGCTGGCTATAGACATCAATCTGGATGTTGGCCAGGCCATCGGCTTTGGCAGTGACCATTATTCAATAAGCCTGATATTGAACCAGTTAGCTGATCACAGCCAGCGGTTGGTCAGTCATGCTGCTTGTTAGCTTGTTAGCCTGACTGTTAACCAGTTAGCTCATCTAGTAACCACTAAACTTGATGGGTTTGACAATGAGCATTAATCAGTAAGCCTAATCATTAGCTCATTTTCTGTTGTTAGCTAGTTAACCTACTTGTTAGCCAAATTGTCTTATTGTTAGCCAGTTAGCTGATTGTTCGCCAGCTAGCTTAATTATTGGCCAGTTAGCTGATCTTGAATCAGTTAATTATTTACCAGTTTTCTGGGCACTGGCCATTGTGTTATCTTGATTTATAGCTACCTGCGAAAACCTTTTTATTCCATTTCCCAGAATTCTTGCAGTCACGGGTGGAGGTGCCAATGCTGGGGATCGTCACGGGCGGTGTCGTCGGCTTCATCACGCTCCTTATCCTCACACTGATGGTGCTCTGCCTTCTGCACAAGGACAAAGGCAAAGCCATCGGTATGGCTGCCCTTAGCTTTGCTCCTCCTGATCATGTGGTATGTCTAAGGATGCTTTCAAAATTTGGTGCCTGAGAGGACATGTGAATATTCCAAAGGATACAAATATGCTCTCTTGTTGCTCTGTCTTACTAACTTTATGGGATAAAAAAACATGAAGGGTGGAGCGAGGTTATTTTCTTGCTCATGTAATTATGTAAAAGTTTCTCATTTAGTCTGGATTTTTACTAACCTTCTGTGAACCTTCTGCAGTCTGGCAATGGTTGACTCAAAGGTACCAGGACTGAGATGTGATCCCAAAAGGAGTCGAGTCTCAATTCCCACAAGGAATCAGAGAATCAACCATTTAGTTCTTGCTCATTTTTCCACATAAAAGCTTTTCTTGGCTTTTGTCCCCAATTTTCTCCCCAATTTCAGTCATGTACAATACCATCCCCTAGCTGGTGTTCTCCCCAGTCCTACCCTCCCAGAGAGAGCAGTGGAAATAAAAGTACCCATCCAGTAAGGAGGGCTTTCCTACCCTCCCAGAGAGAGCAAGGACCATCCTACTCACCAGTGAGTGTGAGGAGGACCTTCCTACCCACCCATAGAGAGAAAGGAGTATCTTCATACCCACCCAGAGAGAGTGAGGAGCACCATCCTACCTACCCAGAGAGAGCAACGCCAATTGTGCTCTCTTGGCCACGACAGGGCCAGTGCTTAGATTCAATAGTCCCAAAAATAGAGAATCGATTCCCATCGTTTGAAATTGGAAACCACAATGTTTGGAATCAAATCGCCCTTGAAAGAATAAAATTGTGTGGAGTGTGGATAGGCCTTATTAGATAATGTAATTTAGTGCAGGTCCGTGTCCTGAAATATGTTTCTATGAAAGCACCCTGGAGTTTTGCTTTGGTATCACGACAGTGATTACATGTTCTTTCTATGGCCGAAAAAGGGGAAAAAATAATCGTTCCTTTGTTTTTCTTCCTTTATCGGTTAGAAGAGCCTGTGGTGATTCCCATAACATCAAAATGGTATGTAGCAATGTCATATCAAAACCTTTATAGTCTTTTATGGCATTCATTACAAACAAATGGTAAAATTGCATATCCATGGCATTTTGTTCCATGCTACTAAACATTTAGTAAACTGTCCATAATCTCTTGATATAACTTCATTTTCAGAAGTAATTGCCTTCAAACATTTTGCCTGTAGAGAGTGTGTGTAGAATTGTTTGTGTGTGTTTTTTTGTAGTAATGACTCAGCGAAGGTGCAGGTGGACGGAGTGTATCTGCCCCGGGAGAACATGTCCCTGCCCTTCAACATCCAGCTGAACGACCATAGCATGCTTTGCAAAGGCAAGATCATCATGGATCAAATCTGAGAATAAACAAATATAATATATATAAATTCCACCTAATGAAATCCCCTCCCTGGCTACACTCCACCTAAGGACGACGTTAATTAGCCTTGTACTGTAGCTCCAGTGTTAAAACTAAAGAAATGAACATCAGCCATGTCCTTGCATTTGGGGTAAGTGCAGAATTTGTGGATTTTCTTTCAGGGCGGCCCAACTCCAGGCAAAACACTTTAGGGCGGAAAACTGGGGAGGACGAGGAGGAAGACCTGTCTTTGGCCTATGCAGCTAGAGGTCAGAGGTCATGCCATCTAAACGTGTGTTTGATGGGCACTTAGAGATGCGTACACATTTATGGGTTAGTGTTTGTCTGTGATTGTCTGTGTGCTATTGCACTGTGTGTACAATCCCTGGCCACTTTATCGGAACCCTCTTCACCAGGGGTCAGTTTCTGATTTTTTTTGGGTGATTTCTAATTAAAGGGCCAGTGAGTGGAAGCACAAGATGAGTGTTTCTAATAAAGTGGCCAGTGAGTGTTCGGAATGCCAGTTTTTAATGGTACTATGCTGTTCTGTCCCCTCAGGTTTCGCCAGGTACCCCATGGTTGGTTACATATACAGGGTGAACAGCACAAGCAGCGATGAGATCTGGCTTTGACTCCGTTTCACCACACACACATACATATATACACCCATCATGATCATCATTTGTTCTGTTAGAGACTGAGGTGTGTTTGGTCCCCACACGGACAGTTCATACACTAGCGATTGTCATTTAAACCATTTTAACCATCTGAATATCCTGATTTTCAAACAAGTACCATCCCAAAAAAGAAACATTTTAAAATTCTTGTGAATAGAAATATGAGAAATACCAGACTATTTGGCTGACAACGATTTAGCTTTGTGTTTTAGGCCTTTGTGATGTGGCATGCAACCAGTTAGCCTACCGAATGATAAGTACACATACAAATTGGTCATTTATTTGCTCTGCTTTGCCATGGCTATTTGGCTTAGCATGAAGCGTAATATCAACTGCTTGTATCCCCACTAATGAGTAATGGGAGAAGTTCAGGAATCTGTATAGATGAACAATCCTGCCCATTTCATGGGCTTCCCACATATTCTATAGAGTATTCTCCTCAGAGCAGGCCTAACGGCTTTCCTTGTCTGGAAAATAGCAGGTTTCCATCACAGAATGCATTCGCTGACCCATTGCGTTGCAGTGTGAAAGGACTTTGAATGTATCTGAATGATAAAGAAGTGCTATGTATTATTCATAGGTCTGCATTAGTGTAAATATCACATTGTCCAAGTGCGCTCAGCGTGGAATGCTTCATGTTCTTTGTGCAACGTAAGAGAATGTTGAACTAGTAATATATCAAAGCAAGTGCATATTTGTACAAATAAAATTATAGCAGAATGATACACATTTATTTGTATATCTCCATGTATATCTATTGTACATGTCTATGTATATTTGTATGCATATGCCCATAATGTATGTACTGTATAGTTATCTATTAAAGATGGACTGGAGTAGCAGTGTCTTTTTTTATCCAACAGGGGGTGCCAGAATGCAAAATGTACCTATTTGTGTTTTCTCTGTTACTTCCCTTTGAAATGGGTTGGTGCTCTTATCTCATTTTGTATTGAATTTCCATGTTCATTTGATCTTGAAAACGATGTTTATCCTGCTGAGAAGCAGTCTGGGTTTTTATTGAGGTAGACTCATAACCCGTCACAGCCCGTCACTGGCCCCCTCTGTGAAACATAGGGTTACTTTTGAGACCTGTTTATGCAAATAAACACAGGTCAGGCCTGGTTTCTGACCAGGGTGTTTAACCTGAATTGTCTAAAACCCCTCAACCCAGTCAACATTACGATTTGTTACGTAGCTCAAAGCAGTGACTTTAGCAGCCCTTGCTGTACTTAGGTCCCTTTGGTCAGAGGTCACATAAGTAAATCTGTGAATAGCTGGATCCAGGTTGAGACAAGTGGTCCACACAAAGCTCCATTCCTCAGCTACATTAGGTTGCCTTGAAAGGAGCAAACGCTTCTTTTCTCTGTGAGAACGTAACGGTGCTGAAGATCACACTCGTTGGAAACAGGTGCCGATAGTGGGTCGCTGTGGCATACAGTTGCCATGCAGGAAGTCGTTTGTGGCATCCCAGGCTGTGCAAGGCCGCTTTAATTTGTCAGAGTGAGCTTCAGTGAGGAACAAGTCAAGAACATGTGCTGAGCCTTCACTCAGTGTGAGGAGCTCTTTGCTGAAATATGTGGCTTGTGATGGATTAAATAGTCTACAGATATACATGAGGCCAACACAGGGCAGGTCCAAGCACGTAAAAATGGATGTAAATGAATGTGTAATGTAAACGGAGGAAATCTCCATGCCAGAGAATCCTCCTAATTCTTCCTATACGCAATATTGTCACTGTTTCTCGTCTGAATTCAGTTAATATTTCCAAAATTACCCATTTCTTCCAAATTCGGGTACCCTAGAAAGACTTGACTCCCACTAAAAGCTCAGGTCTGTGTAAAGTTGCTTACTTTAGGTTCCTGTAGGCCTGAGTGTTCACCTACTGTCACATGAGAAAACCAACACACACATCAAAACGCACATACACACACTTCCTCCTGACAACACAACCGATGCTCTAAAAGCCAGAGAGACAGAGAAGCCCGACGTGTGCGTTTGAGGTAAGGATACGATTTTTGTTCTTCTCCTGAAAAAAGTTTTCACCTGAAAAAAGGCTGAAATGTTCATTTGTGTGTTTGCCAGATAAAATCTGGCCTTTCCTTGAAAAAAAAAACCCTGACAACCTTTTTGCAAAGTCTTAAAGTACTTTTACAGGTTCTGTCTGGAGGTCAATCATGGCATCATTTCTAGACCTCCAGTTACAAAAAATGGCAAAAAAATACACATTCGGGATTTTGTTTGGGGGTGGGAGAGAAAGGTGAAACTATAGTGAATTTTGAAATTTGAACATTTGTGTGGCGAATGAGTGGACGGTGCACAGTGAGAGTTAAAATGGCCGAATGAGAAAAAGGCAAATGGCGTCTTTATGCTCCAACAAACAACCCAGGAGTTCTTCAACTAAAACACAACTGATTATTAGTTGTCTCAGGTTTAGGATTAGGAATAGGTTTTAAAATTAGGGTGCGGTTTTAGGATTAGGATTAGATTTTATCATTTGGGTCAGGTTGAGGATTAAGATTAGGTTTTTTGGTTAGGGTCAAGTTTAGTCTTAGAATCAGGTTCAGTTTAGAATAGGTTTTAATTTAGACTTTAGGGTTAGAATCAGGTTTAGGATTACGGATAGGTTTTCAAGGTTACAGTCAACTTCAAGATTAGTTTTAGGGTTAGATTTTAAGACCAGGTATGGGATTAGGGTCAGGTTTGGGATTATGGTTCGGTTTTTAAAGTTGTGGTCAGGTCAGATTTAGAATTAAAGTCAGGTTTAGGATTATGGTCGGGTTACTGCTATATTTTTCTTATTTCAGTTGCAGGGAACAGATATTTGAGTTAATGCTACTGAAAATAGAAGGTCTGTGAAGCACCTTTATCAGTCTTGGTGTTGCCACACACTCTTCCTATCGCTGCTGAGTTACAGGTGTGACGTATGAATTAAATGAACTTCGATTTCTCACTTCTTTCTTGTAGAGATTAAGAAAGGGCAGAAATGAGGGCTCTAAATTTCCTACTTGCTGGCTTGTTGCTTGTTCAGAAATTGACAGGTAAGTGTTTCTCTTTTATACGAATACTTCAAATTGGTACTGTTTTTGTAGTATGAACCATAGAATAACACATAACACACTGCTACCAAAAGACCACATCACTTTACCAGCACTTTGCTAACAGAAACATTCCACTTTTTAATAATTAATATTATAATATTATGCATTTTTACTAATAAAATGACTTCATCATTTAAAATGAATAGGACACTGCTATTAATGATTCATCTATTTGTAATATATTCAGTTAATCTGTACAGCTGAATGGAGTATATTCTACATGGATTTTGCCTGACTAATAATAATAATAACAACAACAACAACAACAAAAACAATATTAATAATAATAATAACAACAACAACAACAACAATAATAATAATAATAATAATAATAATAATAATAATAATAATAGGGGTGGCACGGTGGCGCAGGGGTTAGCGCTGTTGCCTCACAGCAAGAAGGTCCTGGGTGCGATTCCCGGGTTGGGCGCAGGGTCTTTCTGTGTGGAGTTTGCATGTTCTCCCCGTGACCGCGTGGGTTTCCTCCGGGAGCTCCGGTTTCCTCCCACTGCCAAAAGCATTGGGGATAGGTCAATTGAGCACACTAAATTGCCCCTAGGTGTGAATGTGAGTGTGAATGGTTGTCTGTCTCTGTACGTGCTGGTGACTGTCCAGGGTGTAAGCCCCCCCCCCCCGACCCCGAGTGCAGGATAAAGGGGTAGAAAATGGATGGATAATAATAATAATGTAATAAAACTGATTTTCTGTACTCACTTTTCCTGTTTGCAGCTGGAGCAGAACTAAGCATAACTATTACTGATAAGGTTGATAAGGCTGAACTGCATTGCAATGGAGGCAAATGGAAGAGATCTGCGGGCGACCCAGATGAATATAGCGTTTTGAATGTGTCCCACACTGGGGATAAAAATGAAATTTGGACCTGCGGAGAAAAATTTTCAGTTTTAGTCAGGGTCAGAAGTGAGTACCATTTCTTTTGATTTTTTACAGGAATGTTATGGAATTCCAATACATGAAATGCCGAGTCCTACTGTGATTTTGTGGGCAAAATGAAAAAAAAAAAATCTGCCATAAAATTCAGATTATTCTGTTTATTAACAAATAATAAATAAATTTACTCCACATTTTATGGCAGCCTGGTTTTAAAGTAAAAATACTTTTTAAGCTTAAACTGGAAAAATGTTATTGGGTGGCTGTAAAATGTAATTGTTTGAATTTTTGCTCAACTTAACACCTAAAACAGATTCTTGTTTTGTTTCCAAATATTCGTGCAGTGTGGTTACTAACCTTTTATTTTTTTTAATTTTGCACAACAAATCCTTTTTACTAAAAATCTACTTGAATGTAAAGGAGTTAGTAACAGGGTGGCCTTTATTTATTTATTTATTTATTTATTTTTTGTAGTATATGAACTGTACCGACAAGTGATGTTGTGTTTACTTGCTTTTAGTGATCTCAAAATTTTAAGGCAGCTTTTCTTACTTTTCAACTTTTTTTCCTTGACATTACACTGAAAATCTTTTCCTTCCAGTTAATTTCCACACAATTTTAGGTCAAACAATAGGGGACACTTTTTTAAAAACTCCTTTAGAAAGGTTTGATTTTTGTTGCTTTTCCAATCAACAATCTGCAAAAAGAGTTCATGGAGATCAAAAGCTTAGGGTGCGAGGAGTGTCCTGACAGTTTCGACTAAACTGCAGTATCAGTTTATAAATTCAGTTTTTTCTATCGGCAAATTTTATTTCTTTATACATCCAAATGATTATTTTTATATAATTTATTCATTTATATAGATACACACATGTATATAATACAGCTCTGGAAAAAAAAAAGAGACCACTGCAATTTATTTTAAAATCAACATCTCTATGACAACCACTCCATGCCAGGCTCTGTTAAATTCCTACACAAGCACCTCATTCTGCTTTATGAGGTACTGATTAGTGATCACCTGAATCACATCTTATTTAATGAGGAAAAGCATAAAACACTGCTGTAATCAACACTCTCCTCTCGCAATGTGACCAGTTGGATGGTAAAACACTACTAGAAGTTCGCCAATGGTAATTATTGCCATTTTGATTACGAGTGAACAAGAGATTTTTTTTCTTATTTTGACCTTTTAAAATTATGCTTTAAATAACAATATTATTATTTGGAAATAAGGGAAAATATTGTCAACAGTTCTTAAAAACTAAGGCAAAGCTGTTGAGTTCAATACTTGCACCTATAAAAGATTAACTGAACATTTTTGCAGTGGTCTCTTATTTTTTTCTGGAGGTGTACATAGTTTACAGCAATATATATATATATATTATATTGTTTACAACGTGTATATTTCATGGTAACTGGGTGAGATTTGGAATTTTTTTTTCTTCTCCTATAAAGTCTGTTTTTTTTTTGTTTTTGTTGTTTTGCGAAGATGCTTGTCTGCATTGACGCTATTCTGAAAAGCTGGTTGCCCCCAAACTCTTGCGTTTATGTGCTGTAGGAGAGCTAAGAGAGCATGTGAAGCTCCACATCTTCATGTTCTGGTATGATGCTACCACTCTCTTTCCATACAGCCTGTGAGAACTGTGTTAAGCTGGACTACGTTAACATGATAGCCCTCTCCATTGGCAACATCTTGGCGACTGTCCTGATTGGAGTGGCTGTGTACAGCCTGGTGTCTGCTCCAAAACCCCAGGGCTTCTCTGGCAACAAAGGTAAGTTCCCTCTGAATTAAAGGAACAAGAGCTGTGGTGACCAACCCTCTGGCTGGAGACTGACCTTCCTGGAGGTTTCATCTCCAACCCCTAATCGAACTCTGCAGATCCAGATGTTTAAGGCCTTCTGAAGAAGTCCTTAAACCACATCGAGTGTGATGGATAAAAGGGTTGAAGCTAAACTCTGCAGGAAGCTTCTTGTTGTTCCACAAGCTTTGATGTTCAGGCTGGAGCTTCTTGCCACATTAACTGACAAGTCATAAGAGGTTCTAAAAGTGGGCAAAATTCTTTCTCGCGCATTGACCAAGACAACCACGTTCAAACAAAGAACAAAACTAGCATAGATCTTCAGGAGCAAGGTTAATGACCACTTAAGTAAACTGGATAATGATCACAAAAATTTGTCATTTAATGGCAGTTGTACTTAAATTGTGTACATCAGTGGTCTCAAAGCCTGGTCCTGAAGATCTACCCTCCTAATTGGAGCTGAAAAAGGTTGCTCACCACAGGTATAGGGGGTCCATATTTTCTGTTTGAGCTGGGACATAACAAAGCAAAAACTTCACAAGAAGTTCTCACACCCACAATAATTCATTTTTCTCCCCTCTGTCTCCTCTAGCTTCAGATAAAGGTACTCGATTCCAGAATGGAGATCGAGATCGAGATCAGACCTATCAGGTATGGAAATGTGCTTGTGTGGACATCTAACACATACACTCAACAAAAGTTCCCAGTTGTTCTTGGCTTAAAAAAAGTTATTTCCACGTTGATGTTCCTGAAATTCACACACAGTTTACGCATCTGACCACTTTCCCCTGGAATCATCTACTCTCTTCTCTCCTTGAATCAGTCGCTGACAGGTCAAACAAGTGAGTACAGTGCGCTGGGAAAAGCCAAGAGATGATCAGCTTCCTCACCACCACCTCCAGGATCTGTGTCTCCATCATCACCACTTGCATATTATGGCATGTTTAAGTTTTGGTCTTCTGATCTTGGCAACCCTTCCTGACCTTTGGTTGATATTGTGTCTTCTAGTTCTGATGATTCTCTGCTATTCAGGGTAGTGCTGTCTGAATATTTGTTGATGCTGTATTTTTTAATCTAATGATGTGTTTACACTATAGCTGTTTCCAGGGTTTTATGTATTCAGAAGGTGTCTTGCCAGACAGACTCATGGCAAAGGCTCATGGGTAATTACTATACTTCCCTGTTTTCTCTTTGCTTATTATTCATTCTGTATATTGTTTGCAAATTTAACAACCAAAATAATACCTTTAAAAATTCCAACGGGTGGTCATTTATTGACTTCATTTCCTTCATCCATTCATACTTTAGAGAGATTTTTTTTAGAAGTAATGCTTCACTGTAGCTTCTCTCAAAACAAACACGCTTTTATTTTAGATATGTTCTTGAAAAGCATGGGTAGAGGCTGCATTTAACAGTTTACAAGTGGACAACGAAACCAACACTTCTGTTCCTCATTCTCAGGATAGTATTATATCATCATTATTTATATTAAATATCAAAAATATGATAGTAGATCCCGAATGATTTGTTGTAAGGACTGAACAGTTTATATTAGATACTGAATTATTTATAGAAGATTCTGAGGAATTCAAAATAGGCACAATGATTTATAGAAGATATTGAGGAATTAAAAGTAGATACTGAATATTTCATAGTAGATACGGTACAGAGTGGATAGTAAATCATTTATAGTGGGTACTAAATAATTCAATTAAATAGTCAATACAGAAATATGCTACTCAGAACACACACTAGAGCAAAAGAGGGGACTTTCTGCGTCTGCTCAGTTTTTCTCTATAGCGAACTGTAAAATTTCTTCTCCAGCACAGCCTGTGACCCAAAAAAATCAAGAAAAGGCTAAAACTCCACCCATTAAAGGCTAAAACCACCACCTATTGCTACATACTGGATGTGATATGTATTGAGGATCTTATCGGGATCTTATTTTGCGCCGAGTATGAATATTCCAGAGCGTAGATTTGGCCGAGAGGTGAAAGAGGTTTAGAAGCTGTTTTAGAGAACCCATTGTGAGTTGCTTCACTCGATGATAATAGGCAATAATTATGCTGGAAATATTAATGAATGAGGCATTTCAGTGCAGAAAACAACAGGTGCACGTCATTTATTATCAGGGAATGTAATTTTAAAAAATATTTTAGTAAAACTTGACTTTAGTTCTAATGTGTTTTTCAATGTTTCACAGATCCTTGCCACACCCACCACCCAAAGCCATTCCTTCCATAATGCTAATTTTCCTTGCCTTCTAATGCTTTATTACTGTAGTTATGACTATTTCATACTATACGATTTCATATTTCATACATATGTTTCATACTAGCTGTATGAAATATTTTACAGACCAAAGTGATATTTATGGGCCCAACAGCCTTTTAGTGCATTAAACTGCAGGATAAGAAGAATAAAGGAATTATAAATAAAATTAAAAACATTACAGACAGAAAGAATCAGAATAAAAGAGAAAAAACTGTCCTTTTCAGAACATCAGTGCTTTTATGACACTGTTCCAGTAAAGTTGGCAAACAACAATGTGCTTTTTGAGCAGTTTCATCACTGAGTAGCATCATCATGTCATCTCATCAGTGCTGACAGCGCAAGCTGTGTGGTTGCTTTATAATTTCGGAAAGTGGAAAATAACCCATGTTTGGGGGTCTGCTCTCATCGGCAGGTGCTCGAAAAACGTGGTGGAGTTTTATTGACTAGCTGCTAATCTGTAGTGTCTAATGCTTCGCGGTTTCCTTTCGGAACCCAAAGGAGACACCTCAGTCGAGCTGCTACTGCGTTCAACACACACACACACACACACACACACACACACACACACACACACACACACACACAAACACATATCATATGTAACATCCTGTGTGCATGAAAGACACCCACGATCTGGTTTGAAGTTGAGTTATAGAATACACTCAATCTACCCCCACAAACACACACACATCTCTGTATCTCTGCATCAAGTTTCCAAAATATAAATGTTATATATAGCGAGTTTTCTTCACTGAGACTGTGATGCATCACAAAATTAGTTTTGATAAAAACACATCCTCACCCTCAGAAGAAGGCTGGAAAAAATGGGGTGCTTGCCTTTTTTGTGAGGCAGGGCCTCCATGGATTGGACCAGTTTTGTCCAGCACGTCCCACAGATGCTCAGTCAGACTGAGGTCTGTGAATTCGGAGGCTGAGTCAACACCTTGAACTCTTTGTCATGTTTCTCAAACTGTTCCTGAACAGGATTTGCAGTCGGACAGGGCGCAGTATCCTACTGAAAGAGTCCACTGCCATTAGAGAGCATTGTTGCCACTGTGGGGTATATTTGGTCTGGAGCAATGTTTAGGTAGGTGGTTTGTGTCCAAGTAACATCCACATGCATGCAGAACATCGCCCAGAGAATCACACTGCCTCTCACCTTCTTCCCATCCTGGTGCCATCTCATCCCAGGGTCAGCATGGGTGCTCTGACAAGTCTGTGACTATGCAGCCCCAAATTAAGCAAGCAGTAGTGCACTGTGTGTTCTGACCCCTTTCTATCCTAGTCAGCAGTTTGTGCTATATCAGCTCATCTGTGGGATCGGGCCAGAAGGCCTAGCCATCATTCCCCACATGCATCAATGAGCCTCGAGCGTCCATGACCCTGTTGTCTGTTCGCTGGTTTTCCTTCCTTGGAGGTACTGACCACTGCACACTGGGACCCCCCCCCTTTCAAGACCTGTTGTTTTGGGGATACTCTGACCCAATGGGTTTAATGTTGGGGTTGGTATGTATGGTGTGTTTTGACAGTTTCTGAAGCTTAAATGGCAAGAACAGAAAGCCCTGCATAAGATCAAATCTGAAACGCTTGCACGGTTTTTCCTTTTCATGTGAAAGCAGCAGTGAGTGACTGATCACTAACCTGCTTTTTTCCCCTCAATCAACTCTGTTTCTGTAAATGACACCATAATGTGTGTGTGTTTGTGTGTGTGTGAGAGAGACATGATCTGAAAACACACATAAAGTGGAAAATTACACACAAATGTAGACGATGCCAGACAGGGTTACATTCATAAACATTACTTTATTGAAATGTTATGGCAGAAAATCAAATAAACCATTAGAAGTATAAAAGTAATTTAAAAAATGTCATTTTAAATATAGTGGTGTATTAATGTATATATTACTGTTGAACCTATGACCGTATTAAAACATTGTATGCATGTTTTCATTAGCATAAGAAAAAGCATCGTTTGCAGCAGTATGTATTGGACTGAAGCTACAAATGACAATTGTTCATGAAAAGAACTACTAAACTAAGCTAATCTGCTTCAATTAAAAAATATATAAACATGAACATACTGAAAAGAATATCATTATTATCCATTATAAGTGCACACCAGGTCGCATTTTGTGTCTATATACATGTATGTTCTTCAGATCTGAAACTGAATCTTCAGTGGATGGTCAGAACCTGATTTGACTACAGTGAAGAGACGGAGCACTGTGAGGTTTTAAGCGTTTCCACAAAAATGAAATGAATTTATCATAAAAATTTAAATCTTATTCTGATTCACTGACCCCAGATTCTCTTGCTGTAAAGAGGACAACAAGCCTCGATATAATCATATAATCATTTGATACATTTTCTATAAAAATTTCAAAATAACTTTTATATTTTATAGTATTTAGATTCATCCACAAGTTTGTTTAAATTTGTTTGTTTTGTTCTAGATCTGATTTTTCAGAATTGTAACTTTTTTGATAAGAATGCTGAACTGTACTTTCTTGAATATAAGAACGGTTCTAGAAAAATCTTCTTCTTGGAAAAGTTCTCTAAGCTTTAAAACGCGTCTTTAGCCTCCCTGAATGAGTTTAAAGAACCATCAATTGAAAGGTACATTAGAGGTCTTCTGTGGTTAAAAATAATTATTTTATGGCGAGAACCCTTTTTAGCAACTTTCACTTTTAGAATAAATATCTATTAATAGTATTTCTTAAAAAATGCCCTCAACATTTATTTGCCATTATAGACTCTATGAAACACTTTGGATATTCATTTTATTTTATTCTGGAGAGCAATGTTAGTAAAACCTCTGTATATAAACATTATTGGTACTTCATTCTCGATGGTAATTTTATTAGAACATCATTCTGGATGTTTATTTTCGTAGCTCACCATTTTTGACACATCTAACATCTCATTTTCCTTTTACAGCCCAAAAACTTCCTACTAATAAGTTGAAAATAAATCCTCATAAACATAAGGGTAATTTACCTTTGAGAAAACAGTGATTCTACTTTTTGAACAGTAGTTTATCGGTTGAAAATCTTCTCAAAGGTAACCAATTTAAAACTTCAAAAAAATTCTACGCTGGAGCAACAGTTAATCTTAAAAAAACCAAACGTGTCTGGGCTACATTTAGGGTAACTGTGCAAATGAGATTTTTTTTGTTGAACCAATGAATTAAACGTAGATATGGTTTATATTGATTATAAACAGATAGAAACAGATTATTATGAGTTGAAAGCATATGTGTCCAGCTGGCCTTCAATATTTCCGTGCTGCCTCTGCATAAATGTCTTTGCTGCGTGTTGCAGGGTTCAGAGGCTGCAAAAGAGCAAATCATAAAAGCTTTAGAATACTGGCCACTTTATCAGAAACACCCACTTTGTGCTTCCACTCACTTTAGCAACAAGTGTCTGTAGTGGCCAGTGTGTATAAAGAGGAAATGATATTTATGAATACGTGTTTAATTAAAGAAATGCATAGAAAGTACAGAAACAGTTCTATAATTATTAGAAGTGAATTTGACTGTAATCTGTTAATTGGGTCTGTTTGTGTTTATAGTTCATGGTCTTATACACAAGCATTTACATTTACCTGATAGTTGGAGTCCTGAGCAGGGGCGCTTGCCTGGCGTGGGTGTGCTGCTGCTAAACAAACAAACAAAAAGTACATAAAGATCCAATCTATTTAAAAACCCTTAGATTCTTGATAAGTGGTTCCCCAGGGCTTCTAGAGCCTAAGAAAATGTTTCTAGAAATGTTTTGGAATTTCTGGAGATTCTAAACCTCACTGACTGTAACACTTTAGTATAGGCAGGTTTCTTTCGATTCTAGGTCTTTCACTCTAAAGCTGCAGCGTTAGCAGACTTCAGTCAGTTCTAGTTATATCACCAACTGATATCCTGTATCCAGGTTTCAGGTAATTTTAGATATGTAATTGGCTATAGAGCCATAATACAATCTTGTTTCAGTCAGTTCTACCGACATCACTGCTGTAGAGCCACAGTGTAAGCCGTTTTCACATATCTACACATATCTGTAGAGTCATATAAAACCATGTTTCAGTCAGTTCTAGATACAACATTGACTGCAGAGTCGTAGTGTAGGCATGTTTCAGTCAGTTCTAGACTCTTCACTGATGGCAAAGCTGTAGTGTACACAGCTTTTGATCATTTCTGGATGTCACCCACTGCAGAGCTGTAGTGTAAGCATGTGTCTGTTAGTCCTATGTACATCACCGACTGTAGAACTGTGTTTCTACATACGACTGTAGAACTGTAGTTCCCCTTATGTCACTGATGGTAGAGCTGTGGTGTAAACTGGTTTCAGTTAGTTCTAGATAGGTCACTGACTTTAGAGCCGTAGTGTAAACTGGTTTCAGTCAGTTCTAGATAACGTCACTGATGGAAGAGCTGTGATGTAAGCGGATTTCAGTCGGTACTAGGTCTGTCACTTCCTGCAGAGCCGTATGGTTTGTTTTATTGTGTTAATTTATTTATTTTTATTTAACAAATAGGCACTTAAAATAAAATTTACTCAGTCATAGCCTAAACCTTTTTGGTACAGTATATGTTTTCTTTGTAATGTGTGTGTGTGTGTGTGTGTGTGTGTGTGTGTGTGTGTATTACGTTTCTGAGTAGATGCAGGTGGGGCCTTCTTCTTAGCCCAGAGAAAGACCATGAGGATGACCCCCAGTGTGACCAGAATGTCTCCGAACACGATTCCTGCTGCCACAGTCACGTCGAGTTCCACACAGTTTTCACACACTGACAGTGCGAGAGAAAGAGAGAGTTACACCTTCACACGCGCCACTATTTTATCCTGATTGGTTTGCATTTTTCTTCTCTGTTTGATAGTACTGCATGGATGGATATTATAGACACTATAACAAACACTAATATTACATCAAAATACTG
>JBBIGA010123277.1:0-25296 GCA_037576975.1 Alestes dentex | reverse complement strand
GTGTGTGTGTGTGTGTGTGTATGTATGTTAGTATATGTATGTCGGTACACACTGAATAGCAGAGTATGTCTGTACACATTTAATTATACCAGAGAACCACTAGATTGCACATGCTGTACCCAGACATTGTACACAAGAGAAGAATACTGCACAAGAGAAATATTGCACACCAGCGAAGACCTCGACTTATCGGTCGGTGGTGTTTGGATGTGTGAGTAATAATAATAATAATGCACCAGAAGAGTTACACATTATACTTGCATGTCTATAAATTGCACATTCCACCCCAAAGATTGTACATGTTGCCTCAGAAAATAGCACTCAGGGAAATACTGCACATAACACAAGAGAAACTACCATGTATGTGTGTGTTCGTGTTTTTTTATGGCCACTGTTGCACAAGTTTAATCCTCAGAAGTTCTTAAGTTATATAACAAGCTTTTCAGGTTTTAACCCCTAATGTTTCATTGCTATCATTTTAGGACAATACAGAGAGCAATAAGGGGAAGGCCTGATGTTTTTAAATTTCTCCTTTTTACTGCTACCACACTAAAGAAACAATTCCTAAAAGGGACTCGTCTTGGATCTACAGTTCTAGAAAAAAAAAAACTTTAATTTGGTCACAACCTTTACGTTATGTTCATTACATTAAAATCAGGTTCTTCACACTCACACATACCATTTACAAAACAGTTCTTTAAAGAAACATCAATTGAAATGTTGTTGATGAGGAACCATAAGCATAACCGTTTGTTTCCATTTGCCACTTTCACCATAAAGCGAACTGAGGCCATGCATTAGGTGTCCAAGACACGAGGAGGAGGGGACAGGAGGAAAAGTGCACAGAAGAAGACACAAGGGAACTAGAGAAAGGGCAGAGGAGGAAAAAGGGACTTAGAGAACGAGTAGAGGAGGAAAGAAGGGAGCTACAGAAATAGTAGAGGAGGAAAGGGGGTAACTGGAGAAAGAGTAGAGGGGGATAGTAGGGAACTAGAGAAATAGCAGAGGAGGAGAGGAAGGAATTAGAGAAAGAGTAGATGAGGAAAGGAGGAACTAGAGAAGGAGTACAGGAGGACAGGAGAGGTGAAATAATGAAAGAGTGGAGGATGAACGGAGGGAACTAGAGAAATAGTAGAAGAGGAGATGAGGGAACTTAAGAAAGTAGGAATGAAGGGGTGAAATAGAGTAAGAGCAGAGGATTAGAGGAGGGAACTAGAGATAGAGAAGAGGAGTAGAGTATGAAGGGCAGGAGAAGAGCAGAGGACAGGAATTGGAGAGGGCAGGAGAAGAAGACGAGAGAAAATGAGGAGTAAGATTGGGTAGGAGGACAGGAGAGAAGGAGAGGAGTCGAGTAAGAGAGGAGAGGTGTAAAGGAGAGGTGTAGAGGAGTAGAGTAAGAGAGGAGAGGTGTAGAGGAGTAGAGTAAGAGAGGAGAGGAGTAGTGTAAGAGAGGAGAGGAGTAAGAGAAGAGTGTAGGAGTGGAGTGCAGGTGAGGAGTAAGATTGGAGAGGAGTAGAGTAAGTGAGGAGAGGTGTAAAGTAAGAGAGGAGTAGAGTAAGAGAGGAGAGGTGTAACGTAAGAGAAGTAGAGGAGAGGAGTGGAGTTAGAGAGGCGTAAGAGAGGAGAGGAGTAAGAGAGGAGAGGAGTATAGAGTAAGAGAGGGGGCGTAATGTAAGAGAGGGTGAGAGTAGAGGAGTAGAGTAGAGGAGAGGAGTTAGAGATAGAGTATAGTAAGAGTAGAGTAAGAGTAGAGTAAGAGAGGAGAGGAGTATGAGAGGAGCGAAATACAGTAAGAGTGTAAGAGGAGACAACAAGGAGAGGAGGCGCTGCTGTAATAAGTCAGCCCTGTCCTGTTGGGTAAAAGCTCTCCTGCAGGGCCGGGGCGCGGAGTTTACTCTACTCCTCGATTAGTGAAGCGCTGGACGCTGCAGTCTTCGCTCTACACTCATCCATCAGATCCCTCCATCACTATAAACACTCTGCCACGGAGACACGGGGCCATTTCCCCTGCAGCACAACACAGGCACAGATAAAAACCCACGATAATAGTGTCTGTCTCCCTCGGGAGTAATTGCTGTCACTGTCTCCTGTGCTCTCCTCTGAGTCTGAGGTGGATGAGTGGGTGGGCACGCGGTGCCAGATCGCGCGCTTTTTTACCCTTAACACAGGAATCACAGAGGTGTGTGTGTGTGTGGGCGGGGGGAGTCGGGGGTAAGGTGTGATTGAATATATTTAAAGATATTGTAATACGTATTGATTTGCAACTTACATAACTGGCTCCAAGTTCCATCTTTTTTCCACAACTTTTTTATCTGAGGGAATGATTGTTTCTCGTGAAGTCTAAACAGCTTGGGATATGAATTCTAAAATCACCACTGACCGCCCCCTTAAGCACATCTGCCTATCCATCCAAAACATCCGGGATATTTGGGCTAATTGACGTGTCCTCTTCTCCTTGTGCTCTGTTATCACGTGTTGAAGCCAGTGGCTCCACGAGCTCCTGATTGCGGGACTGTGGACTTTTTCACTGAAGGTCCTGCGGAAACCTACACACGCTGCAGTACATTCTCATTTTAGTGCTTTAATGCATGTAAGTTAGAAACATTGGTGTGTAAGATTTAGAGGACATTCAGACGCCAGGGAAAAGTTCAGGTAGTTTTATTAAAAGTCAAGACAACAGATCCTGATATTCTTCATCATTTATCTGGTCTCCAATGTGCATGTTCGATCTATTCTCCGCAAACCATCATCGTCCGCTGGATGAATCGAGTGATGAAGAAGACTCAAGCAGCTAAAGGGTCCGGATACTTCAGTGGTTCTTCAGGAACTGAGCAGTGACACTTTTCAGCTTGATGAGTTCGATAGGTTAGGCAAACCACGGCCAAACAACCCGTAAAACAGAAATCCTGAGAGAAAAGACAACTTACGCTTTAAAAATAAAAGATCCTAAATTTTGAAAAATAAACTGAACAAAAGCTACTAAACTCTGAAAAATAAACTCGTAAATAAAAGCTCCCAAACTCCTAAAAATAAACCCCTAAATAAAAGCTCACACACTCCTCCGTGATAAAAGCTCAAAATTAACCTGTAAATAAAAAATCCCCAAATAAAATGTTCTAAACGGCTAAAAGTAACCCCTAAATACAGGCTCATAAACTCCTGAACAAAAGTTCCTGAACTCCTAAAATTAACAAAAGCCCTTAAACTCCTAAATAAAAGCTTCTAAACTTCTAAAAATTAACTTCTAATTAAAAGCTCTCAGACTCATAAATATTAGCCCCTAAATACAAGCTCCTAAACACCTAAAATAACCCCTAAATAAAAGCTCCTAAACTTCTAAATAAAGCTCTTAAATTCCTAAATAAGAACTCCTAAACGAGCCCAATTCCCCAATTCCCAAATAAGAGCTCCTAAACATCTAAAACAACCTCCTAAATGAAAGCTCATAAACGCCTAAAAACCCTAAGTAAAAGCTCGGGTTCTTGATCCTAGAAAGGAAATGAACCTCTAAGGAGCTCCTGTAGACACATTTGGAGGGACAGGTGTTTTTTTTATTTGTTGTTTGGGGTTGGGGGACCATAGGGATTTGTTTTTGTTTTTTGTTTTTTTTGTTGTTGTTTGTTTTTTTGAGGGGACTGTTTTTTGTCACAATGGGATTCTGAACTTTGCTTAAAGAGTCAGGTACTTATCCATGCTAATCCATGCATGATTGTTACCGAACTTTTCTATGAAGTCACTACAGATCATTCGTACTCGCTGAGGAGTCTGTGGAGTATCACTAGAGGTTCAACAACGTGTTTTAAAAGTGTATGGAATTCTTTAAGTAGCCAAGCAGTGTTTTATACACATTGCAGCATGTATAAGACTCATTTAGCGCAAATAACCTGGCCAGTGCTCGCGCTGTAAATAATGATGTACTGATTTAACTTTGTAAAAAGTTACTGACTGCCATAAATGCACTGCCCACTGCTCTGGTAAGTCACTGTTGAAATGAAAGGAGGTTACTCAGTTCTTAAGTTAAATCACATTTTACAGGTCGTTTTAACTGGATGCGGACGAGTGTTGAGAGGAGTTTGTAAACGGGAATTCTCATGAACTCAGCTGACCAATGAGGTCGTTTAAAGATTATTACGCACTGGCCCCTCCTCATCTACACACTCTCTCATCTACACACACACACACACACACACACACACAAACACACACTATGTCCTCTTTTGTCCCCTATAGGGCCCCAAAAGTGAGCTTTCAGGGCTCAAGGATGAGGATGGAGAGTGTGTCCGTTCACTAGGTCGTTTTCTTGTGGTTGTTGTTGTTGTGGACCCTCCTCGATGACCAGAACAGGAAGCTGAAGAGAAGACCCTCGTGGCCATGTTTTCTTCCACCCCTTTCTCGGTCAGGGACATTCTGAACCTGGAGCAGGCGCAGGGCGACGTGGCCCCTCTGGACATTGACGGCTCCTCCTGCATGCTGGCCGCCTTCAAGCAGGAGCCCACCTTCATGGACGTGCAGCCCGGGGCCCCCGCGGCGCTCTTCGGCCAGGACGAGCAGCAAGACGGGAAAGCCCAGAGAGGCAGCTCCGCGCTCGGCTACGAGCCTGCCTTTTATGGCAAGGACTTCTTGGAGATGGAGCTGGACAAAGCGGCCAAGACAGACGAGGTGTTCGAGGGCAAAGAGAGAAAAGGTGACATTTTTAAAAGAGAGCTGTCACTTTATGTAGGCTATTAATTTGTTTATTTAGTTAGTTAATTATCTGTTTGTTTGTTTATTTATTTATTTATTCGTCCATCCAAGTCTTTCCTTTACAGTGAGATATCAATAGTCTTAATTAAAAACTGTAAATTCAGTAAATGCAGTACATGTGCACCTTGTCAAAATAAAGCGTAATAAATGTACGTTGGCTTGGACGTAAAGTTTTAAAAACAAAAAATTATCAAAACAAAAGTAAACAAATATAACTGATTTTAACTTTAATACTGGTCCTTCGGGCTGCTTATCACTATTATTATTATTATTATTATTATTATTATTATTATTATTATTATTATTACGCTTTAAAGAACCATCAATGAAACCCGTATTTGAGAAATCAAATATGGTTCATTTCAGTTACACTGAAATCAGTTTATTCAGTTTATTTCAGTTCAGTCAAGTCCAGTTTAATTCAATTCATTCAATTAATTCCTTCAAGTTCAGTTCAACCTAGTTCAGTTTAAAAATATTTGCACGGCGTTTTAGGCAGCTGAAGCTCTTTAACATCTGCACAGATGTGCGGGTCCAGGCCGCCGGAAAGCAGAGCAGGCGAGTTAAAAACTGCAGGAGGAAGAGATCCTGCGAGGAACCAGGACTCAAATGGGATACCCACCTTTCTCATCTGGACATTTGAGCTAATTGCTGAATGACGTAGTGCTTCAGTAATTAATGCGCGCTGAGAAAGTGGGTAAATTTGCCTGTCCGTGGACAGAAGTGTTCAGACTAACCAGAGGAGAGCAGGGGCTGAGGTTAGAGCTCAGGAGGGGCCACGCAGAGAAAGAAAGAAGGAGAATGGGAGTGAAGTTTAGATGGGCAGAGAGGTCTCAGTATGAGCAGGTGAACCAGAGAACCATTTTAACTCCCGGGTTCGTATAGTTTTAACACTAAACGTGCCAAAAGATGGCATTGAATGTTATACTAAAATTAGGGTTAGTGTGAGGAAAATGATCGATAGGCCTAAAGCGGGACTGTTACCATAAAGAACCGTCCACTGAAGGTTCTAACTCTCCAAAAGTATTTCTATTTCCACACCCGGACTTTAATAAACTGCGACTGAAATTCAGTCCATAAGTAACTGTTGAACTTCACGTGACAAATGAGATTTTTTGATCCACAGTTTTACTGGAGTTATTGTATTAGAATCAGAATCAGAAAACTTATGCAGCTAGCGCACAGGCACAAAGACACAAAGACAAGAACAATATAAAATATAGTATAGTAAGCAAATCTCCAGAAAGTACTTAAAAATTTGTGGCACAAAGTGACACTGAGATTGAATATTAATTATTTGTTTTGATGGCATTCTGTTTTCAAAATTGCTGGAGACGAAGACGGGATCGACTAATTTTTGTCGCCAGAGATATGACTTGCATTTGCCGATCAGAAAGCATGTTGTCGTTATATCTTTATGACGTAAGACGCAATTTTTAATCATGATTACGTTCTGCTTTCTTAAGATTTTCCAAAAGTGGTGGGGGACGAAACGTGCTTTGACTTATGAGTAGTCACGTGTCAAGAATTTGTGTTTATAAATTCTCCCCAAACGCAGTACAACTGGATATACACCACTTATGCGTCTGTGGGCTGAAGAGCTCATAACTCATGGCAGCACCGAAACTGCCAGGACCAGTAGACCAGAAAAAAAGATCAAGATGTCATAAAACTTTGCCAGTCTTAACTGAAAAATGTGCACTGTAGATTATCATTTCTGTGTTATGAAGTTAGATTTGTAGTAAAAAGCGAAGATAAGCAAATATATTTCATTACGACACATGAGCGTCACTTTAGGTCAATTTTCTATCTATCTATCTATCTATCTATCTATCTATCTATCTATCTATCTATCTACAGGCGGATAAATTGCAATGCAGTAAAGTTTTACGTGAGGCTAAATCCATTAAAGAAGAGAACACATCACTCTACCAGTACAACACACTGAAACCCCTGCAGGAGCCTTCTTAGCATGAGTCCTTCTTAAACCGAGATGTTTCTGAACATTACATTTACATGGATTTGGCAACAAAACACCAAAACTGTCCGAATTACAAAACAAACCAATGATCCGAAATCAAATTTCAGCTTTGGTTTAACACAGGGCTTTAACGTCTTTACAGCAAGCCGTGCTGGATTAAGAAATTATAGTAAACATTAAACCAGCCTCCTGTTTCCGATGCAATAACAGCATGTGTCCTGTGGAAATGAAACATTTTTATGTCACGTGCCCCCTACAACACACTCCTTCCGGTCCCCGTATTACTCATCAAACAGCCCCCTAACACCTGCCCCAAATTGTAATGAAATGTTACTGTTTATCTGTTTATAAACCACTGCTACAAATTGCAATAAAAGTTTCCTTAAAACGATCAAAATAAATATTCTAAAAAGTAAGTATCTTTTCTGAGAACAGCTAAATTAATTTTTAGAATATTTTAGGATAATTTGGTCATCAATCAAGTCAAGGGGTTTCCCAGCTTCCACTTACCAAAACAAGAAAATCAAAAGAAGCAGCAAGAAACTAAATTTAATAAATGAACTGCTACGAAAAAGAAAAATAACTATTTTTAGTGTGCCCATTTATTTTTTTAAGTCCGTCCGTGCAAATAATGTATTGTAACCTCTTGCCTTAATCCCGTTATTTCTTTTTTAAATGGCAAGAATAAGTTTCTGTTAAAATATTATTCAGCAAATGGTCGTGTTTCTTTTTTTCCTTCTTTTTTATAGGGCATCCACTTCTTTTACTGTTTTTTGCAGAACACAACACACATATTCTTCTTCTTATAATAATAATAATAATAATAATAATAATAATAATAATAATAATAATAATACATAGGTGTCTCTTGTTTTCAGCCAGTTTATAGGTGGAGTAAACATTATTAAATATGAAATAAAAAATATATGATCAGAGAAAGGAATGATATTTTTCTGTTTTCAGCTAATTGCTGTTACTGTATCAGTTACCAATAATAATAATAATAATAATAATAATAATAATAATAATTACACATGCATTTAATTACAAAATATATATTTTTTTGGTTAAAAATTTTTCAAAAACTACTACATATGGAAACTAAAAATTATTTGAAATTGAATTTCGTACACACTTGAAATCAGACCCGTTCTTTTAATAGATATGTTTGTACTGTGATCTGAAAGCCTCTGTCTCGTTTCCAGCCTCCAGCTGCCCCCCTGCCGATGACCATCCCCGTGGGACCAGCTCGGCCCGCTCGGCCCCACGGAAGAGGAGGAAGCCGCGCGTGCTCTTCTCTCAGGCGCAGGTGTGCGAGCTCGAGCGGCGCTTCACGCAGCAGCGCTACCTGTCCGCTGCGGAGCGCGAGCACCTGGCCGGCGCGCTGCGCCTCACCTCCACCCAGGTCAAGATCTGGTTCCAGAACCGCCGCTACAAGTGCAAACGGCAGCGGCAGGAGCGCGCGCTGGAGGCGGCGGGACTGGGCGCGCCGCGCCGCGTGTCCGTGCCTGTGCTGGTGCGCGACGGTAAGCCCTGTTTGGCGGACGCTGCGGCAGCGGCCTACGGTGGCTCGTGCAGTATGGGCATGAGCCCCTTCCCCTATGGAGCTTACCCGGCTTTCGGCAGCTTCCCGAGTCCCGGAGGCTCGAACTATGCGTGCAACTATTCCGCCGCCACGGCCAGCATGCCTTCCCTCCACCACGCGGCCTCCCCGTCCGGTGGAAACTACATGAATTTTGGGGAGCTGAATAACATGCAGACCCCACTGCAATCCGGTGGGGGGGTCTCCTCCCTGCACGGTATACGGGCCTGGTGAATGACACCAACATAATAAAACCAGCTTCTACAGTAGCCTAGAGAGTGTGTCAGGGAGGACATAGGGGGTTCAAAAAGGTAGAAATGGAAAGTACTCGGATTAAACGCCTCAGCAGGTAAAAGTGTATGAAGCATCGGCTCTCTCATGGCGCACCCTCAGCATGACTGGGCTCTCCACTGCACATTTGAGAACTGATGATTCAGTTGTCTTTTGGGGCATTTCATTGTACCCCTAAATGATCTAATCTGGTTAACGCTAGATGGTTTGACCTATTGGTTAATATAAAATCAAAAATATAAATGTCTGCTATTACACTCTGTAAAAATGGTTTGGCCAAATTAAATTAAAATACTTAATGCATCAAGCATACACAGCAAATAGTGTAGAAAAATAAGTGAAGTAAAATGTCACTTTTGTTTATCTAAACTGAAATAAAAACCAGCTTTTCACCACAAGTTATTTTGTTAGGTTAAAAGGACGACCTATGTCATAGCATATGCTTTCTTCTGGTGTGAAAATACTAGCAAAACACTTGTTCTTTTGAAGCTAGCATAAATGTTAATACAATTAGCACTAGCTAGCTCATTATTTTTTCATCTTAGCAGAGATTTTACAAAATAATAAAAGCAATCAACACACTGTACCAGTTTACATTCTGGTCGTCTTATTGATGATGCAGTAGAGATGTTTATCATGCTGTTTCTGGTAAAACTGGCAGCAAAATATAGACACAATTATTCCTGAAATTAGAATATTACATGCTACACTTTTATCTACAGTAGGGACAGTATGGGACTATTCATTTTTATTAGTCAGCAAATTGTTTTTAACAAAACAACAAAGGGAGTGTTCTGAGAACCGTTTAAATGTGCATTTTGCAGCTAGATGCAAAGTGTAAAAAATATTTCTGTTGTTTTAGAGTGAATTTCAGCCTCGTGTCCAAAGAGGTACACAGACTGTCTAATATAAACAGTACACTAAAATCATCGCAGCTTTTAGAATCTCTCATCTCAAAGAGAACTGATCACACTATCCATGCTTGACCATAGAAAACATTTGTTTTCTACCCACACCATTCTGGGTGAAATAATTAGCTGACTAGTTGACTAGTTAATTCACAGTGTAAAACAAACATCCTGTGTTACTCAGATCAGTTAATTGTTTGAACGTTTGATGCAAAACATCCTGTGAGCACACCAGGGTTGCAGCCAAAGCTTCATTATTCTACTTGAAAATTCTACAAAAATAGTCCTGAAGTGTGTTTGAAACCTTGGGGTTGAATTGAGCCCTTGTTTTAAATGTAGTGTTTCCTAGAATGTGCTGAAAATCAAATCATTAATGTGGAGTTTCGCTTCAGTGGTCTGCCCAGTCCCACCATACTCTAATGGTTCTCTGCTACCCATCTCTCCTGCATGTTTCTGTGTTCCTGAGTTCTCAAGATTTCAAAGAGGCCAATAAAAGCAACAACAAGGGCAACTTTTTCAAATATGTAAGGTACTTTTCTTCATCACTGTAGCAAGAAAATCACCTAAATAAAAAGAGAAAACATTTTTACAATCAATATTTAATAACAATTACATTTGCATTCAATTTACATTCTGTTCCAACAGATTAGAGTCTTTACTTCAGACCTTTTCTGTTTGCCATGAAATGATAAAACATGGCAAAAATATAAAAGGTGTTTTATCTTTCTAAAGCAACTTTTCATTTTGTAGTTCCTCAAGAACAGTGAACTGAAAGTTTAGAATGTACATTTCTGACAAAATGTCCAAGCTTGTGTCTCCATTATGAGTGAGAACTAATTAAAACACCATGGTTAAATGATCACTAGAGACAACTTTTAAAGGTTAATAACATTTTGTACAAAAAAATCTTTTACTTCCGTGCCTTTGAAGGTGAAGGCGTTTGTTTACTTGTGACATTACAAGTTTTCTATGTGTCCCTCAGCTACAATAACCCTTATCTCTTATAGATCAAATTAAGTCACTCAGTTTATTCTATAGGACTGGACAGAGGGGTTAACTTGTGATACATTCATAGAACCAATCAGATAGTGGATAGAATATACACTGTTTCCATGCAGTCAGAAATGCCACAAAACTGTAAAAAACAGACATTATTAATGTTTCCAGAAGAATGAACATAGATCTAAAATGGCTAACAAATCTGTAGAACATCAAGACTCAAATACAAATATAAAACAGCATCCAGCATTATTTTTCACAAGTGATAATAAAAATTACAGTATTTTTCAATTAGTAACTTGTTCTTTCTGAAATATTGCTGTACATTTAGCTGTCTAGTTTAAATCACATCTACATTATAGTATGTATATATTATTCATACACATACAAACATATTTGTGTATAAAATTGCAAAAATGATAAAAATGCAAAAACAACCACTCATTTTTTTTTTATTAATGACACTGCTTCCTTACTCAACAAAACACAAGAGGTGCTAATAAGTTCAGTGAGAGAATGTTGACTCGGTTCCCAACATACAGAACAAGTGTATTTATGTACATTATTCCCTATTATAAGCCATAATCATGGAAATTGTAACATGTGACAGAATCCAAGATGCTTGCAGATGTCTGTGCTTCCAGAGATCCAGACTTTTCTTGTATATTGTGCTCTTGCAGATGTCTGTAAAGTCCCGCACTGTGTTCCAATTGGTCTCTTTATCACCACTGCTTATACTGAAAATCAGGTGCACTATATAGGACACTATCTTAGGAAGTGTTAACTACACTACAAGATCCCAGAGTTCCCAAAACAGTGAAACAGGGCATATCTTCACTATACAGTAAAAAGGGCATGCCTTTGACCATACTTCACTCATTGGAAAGTAAGCAGGAGAATGGTATTTTGTAATGCTGTGGAAATGTGTGCAGAACATGGAAACAAAGGGTTAATCCCAAATGGATCTTTATTAGACATGTAGTGCCTAATTTGTGAGTAGAAACCATTAGTTTCTGTCTAATGTAGCCTATGACAATTGATTAAGACTGCCTTGGTCTAAGAGTAAATTATACAGCAAAGATGCTTTTCCCCATATTTGTGCCAATTGTTATTCTTTTATTATTTTATTGTGACAAAAAACTTTGGGTAAAATCCAATTAGCTGTTTCTTGGTAGTTAGACTTCCTGTGAAATGTGAGAGATGTAAGTTATTTATACTATTATTATCTATTTCTGTGTGGCTTATTCCATTTATAAGTACCTTGTTTTACATCTTCCTCCTCTGAATCATTTACTTGTTGTGTAAATGGCCTCACACAGCAGGTGCTCAGTGTGGGCATATGCATCCTTTACATTTTCAGTTTTGTTGTTTTATCCTTGTATGTTCCGTGATTGGTTTGGGTGACCACTCAAAGCGGACCCACACTTTAAAAGTGACTGCAACACTGAGAATCACACAAACTGTGTCAGACTCAAAATGTTTTGAAGACATGCAGAGTGCAGAAAGATGCAAATACATTTCCAGTTGCATGATCTGTAATCTTGTTAAGTGAATAATAAAGTGTTTTCCAATGTTATAGTAATTTATTTTGTAGAACGGAACTTTGTTTATTGTTTGTTATTACATTATTATTATTATTATTATTATTATTAGTAGTAGTAGTAGTAGTAGTAGTAGTAGTGAGATTCAGGGATTAATATATCTACAGTAAGACATATAACAGACTGCTATAACAATAGTAATTATAGTTATAGTTTATTATAGATCAGTCACAGTTTTACAAATTACATCACATTACATTTGTCTGGCAGACGCTTTTATCCATAGCGACATACAATACATTGTATGTATGCATTGTATATACATACATACACACATATATATAAAACGAAATGACAGAAAACATCAGACATTAAAATTAAAATTTACCAATTAAAATTCATAAAATTAATTCATTAAATGCAAGCTGAATTGGGCACAGCACAGTTCCTGATACTGAAACCTTCAGTACTGTTGCAATATTTTCCCTCAAAAACTACTTTGCTTTAAAATGGGTTGTTACGATAAGATCACTCTTGAACTGCTCAAGCACTCTACTGTTCCACGCTGCCAAGAACATGACCTCCTACAGTCCGAGTGTGAGCAATTTCAGCTATTTCAATTTTGGTTCTGCAGGACTGGACCAGATTCATTCTTTTTCCCATCTTTAATTGCTGGTCCAGTGTTTTCTGTTGATATCAGCCCAACAGATACCTGCGGTCAGACTGGTGCCATCTGTTAGAACACTCAGAACCAATAGCTTGGACCTACTGTCTACATTAAGAAAGTAATTAAAGCGTGAGTCATGACTAAGACCACCTTAAACAGGCTGTTGCATGTCAGGCATGTTACTGAATGAGCTCCTGCAAATGGCATCAATCAAAAACTGCAAATATTTATTGTAAAGGTCAGGCACCATTCGCATGTCTGCTGAATTGTGAATTTGATATGACAGGTCTTCCTACTAAAGCACAACTGACCTCGCTTCACTGAACGACTTGTTATTATTTCCTTGACTGATGGCTAGAATTAAGGGCATTTCACACAAAGCTTACCCTCCATTTGCTGGATCATGCATGGAGCAGTAAATCTGACAGTTTTCTTTAGGATTCAGTACAGACAGTTTTACTTTCGTCTTGGAGGAATTTCTGGTGAGCGACAGCACGAAAATGTCATGTTTAAAGTTTAAAACAGCTCAATTTGTTTAACATAAAGGGCTGGATATGTGGCTGTGAAAGAGTGTGTGTGTATGGGAAGAAAAGGAGAGACACAATAGGAGCCACTTCAAATGAGTAAGAGTCGGTGCTTAGGCATCTCCCTGCTCTCTTCACACGTAGTAGTAGACACTCGTGAGTTTTTTCAATTCTGTCTGCATGTAAACAGACCAAGACCTGCACCAAAAACAGACAAGGGGATGAACTTGTGATACTCTCGCAGATCAAATAGTGGACAGAAAATACACTGTTGCCATACAGCCAGTACTGGATGTGTGCAAACACTAGACATTATTCGGTCCCATAGTTCCAGTGGTATGAAAGGTGCGGCTTTTGAGGCTATTTACATATTGTTTTTCACAACATTGTTCATTATTTATTCAATGTATTAATCAGTATTAATAATAATAATAATAATAATAATAATAATAATAATACGGTGTAGCCTAATGTTCCAAAGTGGAATAACTATTCTCAGTGAAATAAAGCTAATTTCGTTGCAGAAAATATATCAATTTAAGATGCGTGTAGTTTCAAATGATTAGTAGTATGCCAGCAAGCTACGAAAATCTACTAAATTAAGACATATAAATATATATATAAATGTGGATATAAGTGAATCTGCTCTGAAAACAGTCCATTTCTACATCCAATCCATGAGGATCCGCACAGCACTTCGCTAAGTTTAAATCCCACTGACTGCGGCCCGTCCCCAAGAGTATTCTGAGGGGGGTTGAGAGGAAGGTCACACGGGCACAATGGCTACTCGCTCTGAGGCGTTGAAAAGAACAAGTCAGATAACATGGACACACAACTCTAAAAATAACACATCTTCCACCCCCAGTGGAAAGAGAAAGAGAGGGAAAATGGGGGGGGGGGTGAGAAAGAAAGAGGGGATAGAAAGGAGGGGAATAAATAAGAGAAAATCGTTCTTAGTATGAATGTTGAGGGAAAAAGAGCTGGGAAAGCAACAAAATACAAAAGAGAGAGAGGCAGAGAGAGACGATAAAGAGAATGAGAGAAACGAGAGAGAAAGAGCCAGACAGGAAAAGAGACAGAGAGAGTGAGTGAGAGAAGAAAGAGAGGGACTGAGAGAGAGAGACAGAGAGAGAGAGCACGAGAGAGAGGGAGAGATAGAGGGAGGTGGGGGTACATTAATCAGCTCTTCCGACTCTTTATCGGAGAAAGGACAGAGCTGCATGCCTCCTTATCTCTGGTGCTGAGATTGCAGCTGCAGCTTTTTTGAGCTTTTCTCCTCTGATACTGCAGCCGTCTCCCGGCCAGGACAGCAGCTGCCAGCTCTGTTCCACACCACACCGGATGAGTTTAACTCACCCAAACTAGCGTGTCATGCTGGAGGTGTTCCTGTGACAGCATGCAGTGCTCAGCCTGGAAATAGCCAGGAGACAACTAGCACACAACTGGGGGGCATTACAAACACATCCACATTTACTGAAAAGGTCAAATAACTGAAAACACTGATTTCCCAATGTTTTTTAAGTTCACCATAATGGTCCCATTTACCATCATGATTTTCAGATACCTGCAACAAAACTTAATTTTTTTCCTTTAATAACTTATTTATTGACAGGTGACATAAATAAAACAAAAACCTAAAAGTGCTCAAACGGAAACTATGCATTTTTAGGTATATTTCCACAAATTATGCATTCTGCTGCAAGGTTAATTATTGAATAATTATTAGTTATAGACATTTTGTCTCTACAAGAAATGCATTTATTTATGATCAATGGTTAATCCTCAGTTGTCACCCATTTTTGGAGCAGGATATGAATTTTATTAGGATATTAGGGAATATTATTCTTCAGTTTTTGATAGATTACAAGTCTGTGCCATTCTTTATAAAAGTTTAAAGTGCATTTCCATCCTGAAAACTGCACCAATTATTTCCACAGCTACAGATTAAAGATAGACCTGGAATAAGAAGGTTTTTACAGAGTAAGCATTCACTGACAAGTAGATTCGGTCCACCTTTACTTTAACTTGTGCCTGGACAGCCATCACATAGTGTTGAAAATTTATCCAGCAATTTACAGCGAGTGTTCCTGGTTAGTTTGCACAGTATTCTGGTCAGAGGAAAGGGAATAGTCTTTTCTTCAGAATGTATAAGACGGTGGCCAGAAAGAGAGCCAAGGCCAAGAAGATGAGCAGCTTGTCTGTAAGTTCTCGTCGGTTGTATTTCGTGATGAGTTTTCTTCCCAGCTGTATGGTCCCAGTCATGGCCTTGAACTCTTCATTGGTCTCCAGCACCGTTCTTGAAGAAGTGGCTAAAGAGAGACAGAAAAGCCCCGTTTTAACCAGTTACACAGAAGGAAGTAGTTAATTCTGTGTTAAATGACTCTCCTTATTATTAAGGAATGTGATGCCTAATGCATCTCTCTGTTGTCATGCAAAGCTGGAAATCCAGAATAATGTCATATATCACCATTTTGAGCAAGCAGATGAATGTATGAGACCATGCCTGAACTTGTGGAGAAATGTGGATCTTATCGCTAGTATTAAAGGGTTTGTGCCCTAGAAAACCAAAAGTTACTCGCGTTTATGTAATAAAATTGTTTGATGTAGCATGTTAACATAATGAAAGGGTTTAAAACATACAATTCAGTCCTTACTCAACATAGATCATATAACGAAGCTGCAAAAATGTTTAGCTTTCAATTCACATATATCCACTCATTCAGCCTAGAGCAGTTTAGCCCTGCCCATTCAAAATGAAGTATATGTTGTGAAAATGAAGTGTGTTCCAGGTATATAAGTGTAACAAAAACTGTTTAAACAGTTTAAAGAGGCTGGAAAGTTGTCATGGACAAATTATAAGATAAATCCATGCAAATATTATCTCAGGATCACAGGGAGAAAATCATAATGCAAGAAATATGCAACATGTTATTATAACATATCTCTGTTATTATATTTTATGCATTCCTTTAACCACATCATGCAATAAATTAAAGTCTTTCTTCTTTCTTCTATTATTTTATGATCACCTGATAATTCTGTGAGGTGACTGCACATATGCAAACAGTGCAACATAAAATGTGAAACTGGGGACGTGTTTATCTATTAGGTTGAAGCAAATGCATGTACATAGACAAAAGCAACAAACATGTTAACTGAGACTCATGGGTTCTTCAAAATCTACAAACACTGTGACTTCGGACTGATGCTGTAGGACCTTTAGAGCGCAGCAGTGAGTCATGTTTGATCAGTTGGGAGGTAATGAGCACAGCTGGGGGGCAAGATATACACCTAATTTGGCCACTTTATGCATGAACAAAGTTAATCCCAATTAAATAATTATTGATGCTCATTACCTCCCAACTGATCAAACATGACTCACTGCTGCCCTCTAAAGGGGTTCCAGCAGCAGTCCCAAGTTACACTGTTCACAAAAGTAAATTGCAATATACTTTTCAATTACAAAAGTGAATTGATTGTGGCATAAATGGTCAACACCACTAGAAGCCTGTGTGAAGAAAACAAAATATATTTTTGCTCCCTCCCACTGAAGGCATTTGCTAGTCTAACAGGATAACAAGAAACACAGGGCACCTACCCAGAGTGCTAATGGTCTCCTCACTCTGCTTCACCTGCTGGGACATCATTCTGCTGATGCTCATCAGGCTCTCTGTGATATCACTGGACGTCTGAGCCAGGCTCTCTTTGGTCAGCTTTCTGTGAGGAAAGATTCAAACATCAGTAAAATGTTTATTCCTCATTCTCACCTCCACATCTCTCTTTCTGACAGAACCAGATTTAATGAAGCCGAACACCCTTCATATTTCCTGAAGATTAGATCACAGAGGAACCAGTGGATAGTTGTGACATTCTGTACCCTTTCAATGAACAGTTGCTGCCGTGGAGGTTTTCTTGACAGCAACATCACCATTTACTAGTAGAGTAAACAAGTATGAACAGAATTTTGGTGAATTATGCCCCCCCCCAAACAATGCAAACACTGAATGCACTTTTCTAACTAATTAAATGAAAATCAGACCAAAGATAATTTACAGGATGATCATTCAGTACCAAATGATGAAATGATGATCTGTCTCAGATCCTGTCCCAGAAGCCACTACTCCTAAAAATGACTGTAAGTGATATCAGGACCAACTTTTATTCTCCTAGGGTTAAAAGGCCGCAAAGACCTACAGTATTACCTGTCTTACTGAGGGTGAGAGTGCACTACTCACAGGTTAAATACATTTCTAGCAGCATTTCTCCTCTTAAATAAGTCTCCAATGTGCCAAAACCTGAGGTGGTAATTTGCTCCCACCCAGATCAGTGAAATGGTTAATGCCCTCTGCTGGCTGCAAGTGGTATCACAACTCAAATTTATATTGGGTTTACAAAATTCCTTTAATGTGATTAAGACTAAACCTGCCGAAACCGCAGAGTTTAACATTCACAGACATGCAAACACACAGAACAAATTTCCTTATCGGTACATACAAGACAAATTAATCAACAACAGAAAAAACGGCGCCTGTAGGGTTTGGCACGTGTGTCCTAAACCACATACACACGTCTGCACCATACTGCTGGACAAGCAGGCTGAGAGAAGCTTTGTGGAGGTATTTCACAGAAACAATTTGGGTGACTATTAACTACCAGTGTTTGTTAGAGAGGTTAACCCAGTAGCTCCAGTGATTAATTACAAAGAGAAATTTGGATACAAGACACTGTACGGACACACTGTTCGGACACACTGTACGGACACACTGTACGGGCACACTGTACGGGGACACTGTACGGGGACACTGTACGGGGACACTGTACGGGGACACTGTACGGGGACACTGTACGGGGACACTGTACGGACACTCCTGTTTTTCAGAGTTTGGGCCCCTTACTTCCAGCTTAATCTCAATGCTTCAGCAATGCTTCAAACTCTGTAAACACATTTTGGGGAAGAACCTTTTCTATTCCGGCGTGACTGTGTCCCAGTGCACAAAACAAGCTCCATAAAGACATGGCTGGATAGGTTCAGTGTGGAGGAACTTGATTGGCCCACACAGAGCCCTGACCTCAACTGGAACTGGAAAGGAGATTGCAAGCCAGGCCTTCTCATCCAACATCAGTGTCCGACCAATGCTCTACAGAATGAATGGGCACAAATTCCCACAGAAACTCCAAAATCTTGTGGAAAGCCTTCCCAGAAGAGTGGGAGCTGTTCTAGCTGCAAAGGGGAGCCAATTTCATATTAAAGTATATGTATTTGAATGCAGTGCTATTAAAGTCCCTGTCGGTGTAATGGTCAGGCATCCCAATACGTTTGTCCATACATGTATCTCGTTTGATCTGCTACAGCTGGGGTCTGTAGAAAATTGTGTAAATTAGATTATTTGCCAAACTATTTTTATAATTACCTTTGTCTAGCTGTAGAGCCCCCAACATTCAGCAAACTTTCTTTCTCCAGCTTGTCAATGGCCAGGTTACTGGCTAGATTGGCTTTCCTCCATGCAGTTTGATTACTGCAAGACAGACAGACATCCATTAGAAACAGCATGGATTCCTCCTTCTTTAGACTCTACAGAACATTAAAGAAATGTATACACCATCCAGGTCACTGATGTGTAATACTAGTAATCCAAAGCCATGTGTAATTCGCTTAATTTAGCAGGGTTGCCAACTCCTCCCTATAAAAATCCTGCACACTTGGCTTGATAATTTGATAAACTGTGGATGGGTAGCTAGACTCAAGAGGCAGTCTAAGGTCGACAGATTCATTTTAGCTACAGAAGCTAATCTTCTCTGTTTTCCCATTGTAGAGCAGCCAATGGTGTGATTGGATAATCTTTAATTAATTTGATGAATAAATAGATAAATATGAAATACCAACATATGTACACACCTAGAGATATTTTTTCCAGGACTGAAAACCAAAATTCAAGACTATCCTAAATCCTATCTAGCTGGCAACCGCAGTTATCAGTTCTTAGAGCTGTGAGTACAGCTGAGAGCAATGCATCCAGTACCTTGGACATACTACTACTACACCTGGCCATGGGTATTTTCTAACAGTCAAGTCAATATGCTTTGAGATGTTTAGTGTGAGGAAACCACCATTATTTAGAGTCCTCACCTCAGCATCTGTTTACGATGGGCCTCCACCTCTCTGAGCAAGGTCAGTTTGTCTGATTCTTTATCCTGTTCCCTCCCCATTTGCTCAAGATCCTGTAGAGACAAAAGTTCAGAAAAGGGGTCTCTACTTTCAGAAACAAGTCCCATTTTCTGCCAGAGAAGTGCCTCTGTATCTCACCTGGATCCGCTGGCGAAGATGGCTGAACTTCTCCTTCACTTTACCGTTGAGGTCGGTGAGTTCAGCCTGGGGCCCTGTGCATTCACTGATATCCTAGGACAGCACACACACACACACACATGACAGTTCATATGAAGACCTGAGTCTGAGGGACACAAAGTTGGGACCACATACACTATATGAACAAAAGTATAGGGACGCCTAACCATTACACTAACAGGGACTTCAATGACACTGCATTCAAATCCATACACTTTAATATGGAGTTGGTCCCCTTTTGCAACTATGACAGCTTCCATCTTGGAAGGCTTTCCACAAGATTTTGGAATTTGTGCCCATTCATTCTGTACAGCATTTATGAGGTCAGACACTGTTGTTAGCCGAGAAGGCCTGGCTCGCAATCTCCTTTCCACTTCATCCCAAAGGTGTTGGATGGATTTGAGATCAGGGCTCTGTGCGGGTCTGTCAAGTTCTTGCACACCAGAACTCATCCAGCCATGTCTTTATAGGCCTTGTTTTGTGCACTGGGGCACAGTCATGCTGGAATAAAAAGTTCTTCCACAAACTGTGTCCACACAGTTAAAAGTATAGTGTTGTCCAGAATGCCTTGGTATGCTAAAACATTAAGATTGCCCTTCACTGGAAGTAAGGCGCCACCTGAATTCAATAATCAAGAGCTGTGTCCCAATACTTTTGTCGTTATGAGACAAAAGACCGCAGTTATGGTAAGTGCATTTTTCGTGACAGTTTTAAGCTACAGTCTATGATCAAAAATATGTCTGATCGGTTTAACCTAAAATCACTGCGAAAATGACGAGGGGTCCAATGTATGTCATTCATTTCAGGAGACAACAGTTTTCTGAAGAAATCATGCTACAACTGGCCTCTAGATATAAACTACAATAATGCAGCGAAAGAGCAGAGGCAGCTGCTGCACTGCCATACCTGTATCAGAGCTTTAATCTCCAGATCATACTTAATTATCTCCTGCTCACATATTCGGACGTGTACATCTGCCATCTCTCCTGTTTTGTGTTTGTGAAGCTTCCAGTAGAGTGAAAGACTTGCACTCCAGATTCGCTAATGCTCAAACGCTGGTTTCAGAGTCTCCTGTTGGGGTATGATCTATAGATCGCAGATTCAGCATGGCGGCAGACAGGCTGTACACCTCAGCAGCGCCAAGCAACAGAAAACCCGGATACATGCGTGCCCTTCAAAATAAAATGCAGCTCTGCGGACTGAACTAAACTAAACTAAACTAAACTTAAATTAAATTAAATTAAATTAAATTAAATTCACAGTGTCACTACGAAGCAAACGCCTTAATTTTACCCCGTTAAATTACCTTAATACAGGAAATTAAGGAAAATTAAAGTGAAAGTGCACAGATTAAGGCTGATCAGGGGTAAAACTACTGAATTGTCCCCTTACCTTTTCAAATTTGCCCATAAATAATAGAACCTCCCGAATTAACACATTCAATTGAAGATGAAGGGGTTTCACACTCTAAATGTAAGGTAAAATTAAGGGGTCGGTTTCACAAATTAACAGCCACTTAAGTAAAATTTAGGGGGTTTGGTGTATTTTCAGTGCTAAATTAAGGTACGGTTAAGGACATTCATAGTGTGTTGGCAGGGGATCTGTGTAGAGTGGCTCCTTAATACATAGATCATATGAAATTTCACAAGGAAGGGAACTTTCTAAATCTACATTTCTGCACAATAAATTTGACAGCCCTGTGACTCCTGTGTAAAGATGCATGTGTGTGTATGTTTGTGTGCATGTATATACATACATACATATATACATACATACATATATATATGTCATTTTTCTTCATTCTGATGTGTTAAAAACAAGATGGGCAAGCATAAGCGTCTGAACAACTCTGATGAGAGCCAAATTGTGATGACTCAATGACTGGGTTAGAGTACCTCAAAAATGGGAGGTCCTGTGAGTTGTTCCAGGTATGGAGCACCTAGTAGCCTACCTACCTAAAGGAAAGGCTAACCTGTCTGTTTTGGTCTCACAGAACAGCTACCACTAATTGCTGAACAAGTTCATATTGCTATGAACTGGAACACAGAACATCACAGCTTGCTGAGTGGGGCTGCGGGCAGGTCAGAGTGCCTATGCTGATAAAGAGTTTAAGGTGTTGTCTTGGCCTGCAAATTCCCCAGTCAGTTTTCAGAAGCTGTTACTAAAGCCAAGGGGATTACAGTCCTCTATTAATACCCTTGATTTCAGAAGAAACACTGGATAAGCAGGTGTCTATAAACTTTCAGACAGATCTCCTGAAGAAGGGTTGGTGACCAGTTGCATTAGGCCAACGGCTCAGAGCACGACTGAGCTTTTAATGTTAAACTGTGCCATCCTCTAGAGGGAAGCAGAGATCTATTCACAAAGAAGACCACGCTCAGTAGTCTCTTTCTTCACAGCTTCTTCATCAGCACTTACAAGAGATGTTTTTCTCAAGCCAGTTCTTTCTAGACATGAAAAAAATCACTTGTGAGAGAGTCTCCTCAGCACTATAGGCTTCCCTGTGACACAGGAGGTCCATTTGTGGACGCAGTGAAAAGGGGAACCAATTATTGATGACATTCAACCTCCGGAGGTGAGGCGGCACAGACGTAGACATGCTGTGACTGAGCGGAGGAAACAGGAAACAGATGCAATTAGAGTAGTTGTGGAGAGATCTCTCGTGCTGTGACAGCAGCAGAAGGATGGCAGCTCAGGTCTCATGCTCTGTCACAGCAATGCATCTCTGAACTCACAAGCTGCTTCCTATTGATATGCCAGACAAAACAACCACGCGTCATGGACATGACATGGACCTCATATTCACATCCATTAAACACTGCAGTCTTCTGATCCATTACTAAATGCATTAGGAGCAGTTACACCTTTTTTATACTTATTTCAGTAACATTTTGTTATGATAGTCCACTGTAGCTGCTCCGTAAATGTAGCTGCTCCGTAAACTTGTCACTGACTGACATTCCACTGAATATCAGTTCAGTTTAAGCTCAATGTCATAGATTCTATTAAATGTAACCGTAAACCTGAACTTAACCAGAACTTAAACTAAGACCTAAACCTAATCTTAAACCTTAAACTCTACTGCTATTAATGGTCAACTGAGTTTAACCAGCCTTTTTTGACCTTGTTAGTTTATGGTTCTAGTCCTATTAAGCACAATTTATCCTATTGTAGATCATTACAAATTTAATGATTTGAATCATTAAAATCTTTGAAACCATTTTCTATAGTCTTTTACCAAATTGTGATGATTTCCCCACCTCTAAAAAAGTCTTCACCATAACCCTTTATACAGGGACAATGATATTTAGCCAGTAAAATCATGATTCATCTCACACTTCCACCTATCATCAAGAGAAAACACACAGTTCAGAGACCCTCCCTGATGCAGTATCTCACTTACAAGGAATATGCATGATGATTCACTTTAACTGTTTGAGTGTTTGCAGATAATTTCTAACAGAGCTACAAAGAGAAGTTTCGGCCAATATATTTCACTTAATAATTCTAACTGGGTTGTGGTTTATCACTATAAACTGCATCCTTATATTCAGATTTTTAACTAAGTAGTTATTATTCAGTAACACATCGCTGTTGGGCAAAAGCCTTTCCAATGGGGGGATTTAAAATAGAACATGGTAATGTAACTGGAGGATATGGTGATTTAACAGGAGCACTTTTAATATAAGCAAAAGTAAAATGGAGGTTATTGGAGGTTATAAAAATACGGCTCTGGCATTTTGGGGTAGAACGGCCCACCACATACAAGTATGCACACCACCCATCTTTACGCTCCCATGGGTGTTTATACTAACAAAGTAGCATTCAATAAAAGTAGCATTCAGCAACGTAGTGTTCAATGAATTGTTAACCTACTCAGTCAAAAATGATGCAGCGGAATCTTTTAATGAATATTTGGGAAAAAAGAGGGCATTCTGTATGTGTGCGCATGTGACATAGAGAGAGACAGAGAGAGAGAGAGAGAGAGAGAGAGAGAGAGAGAGAGAGAGTTTAAAAAGTGTGTATGCCTTTTTCACCCATGTTCATAAATGTAAGAAGACATTTATAGTGCCGCCGTAAGACAATTGTTTATTGGTGTGTTATCACCATAACTTTGCAAACAGCTAGTAATTTGGGCACATTTGGCAGTTTGCTTGTGACATGAATATTTATTTATATTTATTTATATACTGTACATGTTTATTTTTATTTATATACTGTACATGTTTATTTTATTTATATATTATTTATATACTGTACATGTTGCGATTGCTGTCTACCTGTATTTACTCACACTAGTACTGTTACTGCTCCTGTCGACTGCATTGTACATTGTTTCCTCCTGTAAATTATTGTACTGTTCCTCTCTTTTGTTCTGTCCTGCCCACATTTGCGTTGCCTTGTGGTGTTTTTATATTGAGTTAAATAAAAAAAATCTGTGCTATCCCTTTTACATTTAAGTTGAGCTTTTTTCACAATACAGATTTTAAGGACAGGTTGAAAAGTGGACTTTCAGCCAGGTCTTTGTTCCAAAATTCACTACGTTTGTGATTTCTTGTCGTATTTGGTTTTTTTTTGCCTTGACTCAAAATTTGTTGCAAAGCCAGATTTGCTGATCTCAAGCCTCTAACTGCCTGTTTGTCAAGTCCAGCTGAACCCTGCAGCCCTCTTCTGCCTGCTGTCCCGTAGATGGACAAAACATTCAGTATATAATCACCTGCAATCACACAATCTGCAGAATATGTTCCTGGAATAGTGCAGCAGCTGATATAAATAGCAGAGGATCTGCAGGACATTGCCAGAAAGCTTCAGCTCTGCAGAACCTAACCAATGACTTCACCTACCTCACTGAAATGTCACTAACGTTAGGCTGATCACAAGACTGGTACACTTTCAGTTTCTCTCCTGTCTCAGGTCACTTGTGTCTAAAGAAATCTCAGCATGGACCAGGTTGTGTTCATTACTTTATATTGATCTACTGAATTATTTGAGGAACCAATATTAAAAGTATTGATTTTCTTAGGCACACTGAAAGGTTGGATGTAATTTTTTCCTCTTTATATGGCAAACTTTCCATGTATGAGCATGTTCAGTCAGCCCGGTCTACCTCTGCCACATGCTCACAGTGTCTGTAACAGTATCTACAAAAGATGTTCATAGAATTTTTAGACACCTGACAACACACAGGAAAGAAGAATGAAACCAAAATAGCTGTCCAAGAATGAAACAACAAAGCAGCTATGAAGGAAACAAGAAAGCAGGTGCCACATAGGGTTCCATAGGTGCTTTTTAACTTTTTAAAACAATTTTCATTCACAAAGTCACAAATTTGGCACTGATCAGTCTACCAAGTTTAAGGATCACCCCCTTAATACAGACCCAATAAATACAATATAGTACAGACAAATTGAAGATACAAAAAAGGTTGTCAATAGCTACACTACCGGTCAAAAGTTTTAGAACACCCTAATTTTTCAAGCTTTTTTAAAATTGAAATTCAAACTGTTCAAATCCAATGATAGCATGAAATGGTACAAAGGACAGTGCTGAACTGCGAGAGGTTAAAAAAGTAAGGTTACCCAGAAGTGGGAAATAATTCTGTAGCTCCATGCAGGACCTCTGGTCTGTGCCGAGTTGGTCCGGTTCGTCCTACAGCAAGATAGTGACCCAAAACATAAGTCCAAGCTCTGCCAGAACTACCTCAGAAAACAGAACAA
>JBBIGA010123271.1:12016-25298 GCA_037576975.1 Alestes dentex | reverse complement strand
GCCAGAAGTCTCCAGACTTAAACCCCATCTGGCTGCTTTAGGATGAACTGGACAGAAGAGTGAAAGCAAAGCAACCTGTAAGTGCTGCACAGTTATGGGAACTTCTGCAACATAGTTGGGAAGAACTTTCTGCAGAATGAACAGTGAGACATTAACCCGCTTGAATTTCAGTACAAAAAATCAGAAAAATTGTGGTGTTCTAAAACTTTTGACCAGTTGTGTGTGTGTGTGTGTGTATATATATAGACTGTACTGTAATTCACGCACTGGCATTTTCTTTGGTATGCGCTGTCGTTTTCTTTGATGTAAACAGGTAAATACAGTAATAAATTAGTGTAATTTCAGTAATAAAAATACAGTAAAATGTAGGGGTAATCACCAATCATTTTTACATCAATAATTTACTGTTCATCAGCCGCGCATCTTATTCAGGGTTCTTCAGGAGGACTGTATTGTAGAGACTCGCCAGTTAAAGCCGACATTGGACGGCGACTGAGCTCAACAGCCTCTTTTAATTTAAGATACAGTTATAAAACTACTGGGCTTTAAGAAGAACTAAGGGGCGACTGGCGATCTGTGCGTTCTGGAAAAGAATGGCTGTCCGATGCACGGTGGCCGTCTATTATTCCCCAAAAACCGTTTGCCTCGCCAGCGCGCTGTCCCAGTACTTTTGTCCCGATGTTCCGAGCGGCATAGCTCCATGGTGTGACCACCCAGACACTTCAAACTTCACAGATAGATACATCCCCAGGAGACATTTACAATGAGCCTTCATTTGCAATTTTAGCCCCCGTAGATCACGAGTTATTCGCCAGAAACTGTGAGAGCCAGAGCGCGTCCGTCTTCAAAAAACCTAGCGCCATGCACGGGAACCAGTACAAAAACATTTATACAGTTATATTTTGTACGGAAATGTAGCTGAATTTACATTCATATTTATGTTACAGAATTTGGACATTTTTCTTATTTTAGAAGTAAAATGCGTAAAAAACATATTGCCATGATAAAAGCAAAAAAAATTGCGGAGAATATTTGCAGGTTCCGCGTCACTGTGGAGATTTCTGCATAAAATGATCAGTTAGATTCTCACAAAAAAATCTGCGTGTGACTGGATCCACGACTCCTGATCCGCGTAAAACTGGAGGGGGTTACTGTATATATAATATATATGGAGAGAGAGAGAGAGGTGTGTATGTGTCTATAATGTGTAGATATGTACATAAATTATACATCACAAAATTAAATCTGTCACATATCACAACAGTATTATGAGCATATCATGCTATATTCAGTTGGACCATTTCCATGTTTCATTATAAATAGATCATAATTAGTCTTGTTTTCATTTATCGTGAATTTTTTTTGAAGTATGATGCCATACTGTCTACGTCTTGAGAGTTAGGAGAAGGGATTTTTTTTTTGCTGTAATGCACCTGTGTCCTGCCAGCTTTGTTATTTTTGTTGTCATCTCAAAAATTGTTTTTCTCCTTAGTCCCCGATTCCTCTATCTGTGGCCTAATGCACGCATCTCGGTGATGGGAGGAGAGCAGGCAGCAAATGTACTAGCCACCATCACTAAAGACCAGAAAGCCAGAGAAGGGAAAGTGGTAAGCTTCACCTTTACTTTGAGTTTCAGAAGTAATCTGTCTATAATGAATAGCAGCTTCTTGTTGATAAGTGTTGTATTCTCATTGCAAATGACTTTCTAGTTCACAGCAGAAGAGGAGGCAGCTATGAAGGAGCCCATTATCAAACGGTTTGAAGAGGAGGGAAGCCCATACTACTCCAGTGCCAGGTACATTTATAGATTAAGTGGAGACTTAAATCCAGTTGTTGAAAATTACTTGTACTTTAGTGATTATCTTTTGATGTTTTGTATGTTAAATTTGTTAATGGGAATGATGCATAAAATAGGATTGCTATGTTTACAATAACATGTTGCTATACAATAATGCTAGAAACACACTGTGGTAGTTATATACTTAAACCAGATCTGCTTCTGTTCCAAAAGCCACAACACATTACCATGGCAGTAGTTGAGGGATTTGCTACTTGTTACACAGACAAAAACAGTAATTAAAAAAGCGTAGATGTGGGCTGTGGCTGAGAATATTTAGACTCTCTTTTACAAACTTTATATAAGTTGTGGCCACTATAGTTCTGCTTGTATTGTGTATGAAATTACATTGTGGTACCACATTTGCACAGTGTAGTTTTTGTGTACTTGTGTCCCATCTTAGTGTTGAGCTTGCATTGTTTGTGTTCTACCGTGGATTTGAATTCTTTCTGACGTTATGTTCCTCACCTCCTGTGCGTTTAGACTGTGGGATGATGGAATCATCGACCCTGCCGACACTCGCCTCGTCCTGGGTCTTAGCCTGAGCGCCGCTCTCAACGCTCCTATACAGAAAACTCAGTTTGGTGTCTTCAGAATGTGAAGCTTCTTCCCCAGCTTTTTTTGGGTGAAAGAGAGGGAACACTAACCTTATGCCCTTTGGAGGTCAAACAGAGTATCGCAGATGCACCAAGTTCAGGTTCTTTTCTTGATAGCCACTCTTATACACATCCACCTTGGGTGTATGTTACCACAAAGCTTTAACAAAATCTCAGTTCTTTTCTATTCAAATCCATTCCCCGCCTGGTTTTCGTCTCTCAACAACCATTGCTAATGTATTCAAACCTGTGGCTCGAGGCCTGACATTAAAATTAAAAAGCAATTGTTAGCTGAGGTAACAGAATTGGCAGTTTTGTTACCTCAGTGCTAGCTATCCCTCTCACAGTGTTGGTGGTACTGTGTGATGGGGGAGTCCTAGATAATGGGCGCGACTGAACATGACTAAACTGGGAAGAAAATCGGATACTCGCCCGAGTGTGTTCTGTAACAAACCAATTATATTAAATATAATTAACGTCTTTTGATTGTAAACTACATAATTTGATCTTGGACGAATTAACTGTATCTTAGACTTTTCAATTGAACACAACTGACATTGTATTTACAGCTGCCATTAAAATCAGTGTCACATTTGGGTCAGAGGTGTGTGTGTGTCTGTGGATTCTCCAAAGAGGTTTAAACTCCCTCACATATCAAGAGGTACTGACACAGATCTTTGCCTTTTAATGGCAAGTTTGAAAAAAAAAAAGAGGTTCTTAAACTGCATAACCTGCTGTTTGATGTGTCATCTTCTGATTTTTGTTAGGGTAAGATTTGGAAATCCTAATAAAAGTATGAAATAAGACCTGATTGTTCAAAACATTTATTCAGTAGAAAATACAGGGTGAGTGCTTCAAGAAATGAACACTGTAGATTATAAATAATACAAAAGATCTGCTTTACAAATGTATACACTTTAGGAGTCTGACTTATTAAAAATACAAAAAATTAGAAATGATTGTTTTCATGCTTCCACACCCACTTTGTGTATGGAGACAAAATGATCATATCCAGAGATGATGAGGAACCGCAAGTGTGTTGCAGTCGAGCCATCAAGCTGCAAAAAAACCCCACAAAAATACACTCATATTACATGATCGGGTTTCAAAAACAGTTCAACTTTGGCATGACTGAAAAGAGAAAAAAGATAAACTCACAGATATATCATTGTTTTGTAGATTTCCCTCTGTCTGTTCAAACTCTAAAAGACAAAATGAGTCAGACTCTCAGTCTCAGTCTTTCACACTGGAATACATCCAGACTATTCATGTGTTTCCATACCTTTCTCTGCTATGACTTCAAATTTATCAGCCTCTTCCAGTGTGTTTTTCTCTATCCGTATACGTTTCACTGCATTGAAAATATGCCAGGATGTCTTTGATACAGCCACAAATCCCTCATGTTACAGTAAGAAAACGTTACAGTGTGATGTATACATTTTTTAACCCACCATTAAAACTGTGAACGGAGAGGAGGGATATTTTCATGTTATCTGGGAATCGGATGATGAACTCTTGAGGAAACATACCGGTGGACAGCCAGAATGTCTCCGTTTTCCTGCAGGGAAATGTTAGAAGTTAGGTTAAGTATAAAGGCTCGAGAAAGTCAGAATGTCTGAGAAAGTCTTTTTAGAAGGGCTCCACTTCAACAACAGATAAAAGAAAAGGTGTCTTAACTTCCTACATGTTTATTTACATGCTGAGGAGAGTTTTGGTGGTACTAAAGTTATCAGGTTTAACACTTCATTATGTGCATTCACTAGTCCTGGCCAGTTGGTCTAATGGTTAGTGAGTAGCCCTTGCGATCAGAAGGCCATGACTTCGAATCCCAGTACTGCTAGTGGCACCACTGAGGTACCACTGCTTCACTTGGTGAACGTGTTAAATGCAGAAAAAGAATTTCACATTGTTCACACCGTGGTGTCCTGTGGTGTGTTCACGCCTGACTATAAGTGCAAGGAATGGACTGACACTCTGAGTGTGTCGTATCTAGGAACTCAGCATACTGATGGCACTAAAGTTGTTACCCTGGTTTGATTGTCTTTAGTGTAAGGAGAGGGCTGAAACTGAGTGTGCTGCATCTGGATGGAATGCTAATCCTAACAAACTCGATCAAACAGCTGCACTCACCCGTCCGTTATGTTTTCTGGCGGGTGGTTCTCATCGCTGGAAGTGGCCAAGACGACCTGAGCACCGAAGGAGCTCAAAGCTGTGTTTATCATGGCAGATTTAGAGAGATAACGGACTCGTAACGGCGCTTGTTTTGGTTGCTAACTGAAATGCTAACCAAACAGACCAGCCCGTTGCTTGGCAACCGTTCGAAGCCTATTTCGTCGCGTGCTTCGAGCGTCATCATCTTCAGTGACACGCGCTGCGCTTGGTCCATATTTTTTTTTCTGGAGTTGCTCCACTTTGGATGCTTTTTTTCTTCTCATATGGCAAACGGAACAAACGAAGTTGTGTTCTGCCGTGGGACTGGACAAGTAAGGGACTCTAAAAAGCTGGCCTGCTAATACACATGTCTGATTCTCACCAGCAACAGCATTAAAACTTCAAACTGGTGGCTAGGGAAGCTAGGCTAGGCTAGGCTAACTGGTAACATTTATAAACAAACAAACACATTCAGCAGTTAACATTAGAGAACAGTGCATAATAAAGTGTAAATTATTCTCTATAATATACATCTGCAGATAAGGAGAGGTGTAGCCTGCTCTGTAGTTGTATAAATGTATAAATTGATCTCTGTATAGTGTACATCAGTTGATGAGGGGAGATGTAACCTACTCTGTAATCATCTGGTCATAAATCAGCGCTGCTTTTTGTATTTTCACAAGTAGCAAAGCGAGTAGTTTGTCATGTTTGACAGTTTTGTCGCTTGTTCTTCTTAGAGTGAAGATTCAGACATTTGGGATGACACTGCCTTGATTAAAGCCTACGATAAAGCAGTTGTATCCTTCAAGGTAAGACCGTTTCTAATCTCTTACTCTCAACCTCCACTCAATGAGTTCAACAGCACACCTTCATGTTTCCTCATATCCCTCTTTTTGGAGTCTAAAAAAATCTAATAAAATCTGTAGAAAAAAACTTCAACGTGAAATACATGATGCTATTTACAAATGATGGGTATAAGTCATAGATAAGTAACATAGTTAAGTGAATTTCTAACGACACAGAGGAGTGCGTTATTGCACACAATAGAGATCATTAGTATATGAGTAGTATATGCGGCTGGTGGACTTGTGGTCAGGGATTTGCCCACAGGTGATCAGAAGGTGGTAAGTTGAATCCCAGGACTGCCACTGGCACCACTGAGGCACGTTTGGGCAAAGTAGTGTCCCCACACACTGCTCCCCTCTGGTTCATGCAAGTGAATGGGTTACATTCAGAGAACAATTTTGTGCTGTTCACACATCGTGTAAGTAAGGTGTAAAGTGTCCATTTGTCATACGTGAACACACCACAGCACATAATGTTGCAAATTTCAAAAGAATCTTTCTTCCTTTTTTCCAGAACGCATTAAAAGGGAAGGATGATGTGGCTCCGCCTAAAAAAGAGAAACCTGGAACTAAACGAAAAAATAACAACAAGAGCAAAAGCAGAAAGAGGTGTAACGCATCTCCTGACAGAGAGGTAGTTCTAACCGCCCTTACACTTCCGCTGTTGCCCCTGTTTCTTGTTTATCGTAAAAATGTCAGCAGTTCCCATGATATGTCTTGCAGTGGAAAGTTGGAGACTCCTGTTATGCCTTTTGGTCTGAGGATGGAAACATTTATGCTGCTACTATTTCCTCCATCAACCCGGATAAGGGCACCTGCGTTGTGATTTACACTGACTACGGTAACGAGGAGGAGCAAAATCTGAAGGACCTCCTGTCAGATCTCGAAGAACTGGATGAGGAAGTGAAAAAAACAGATGTATGTAGCTGTTTTATTTTATTCCTTGTGCATGTTGGTCACACATGTAGTGTTTTGTGTTCACTGTTAACTGTCCGAATTTCAGGGTAAAGAGGCAGAGTCTTCAACAGAGGAGAGTGATTTATCTTCTACTCCCCACCAGTCCACTCAGCAGAAGCACAAACCTAAAGGAAAAGCTCCAACTGGACCTCCTATGTGGGGTCCTGGCTTTCCTCCAGGCCCCCCACCTGGTCCCCACTTCAGAAATGTGAGCCATCTGCACTCTTGTGTTTTTAGTACACTTGGTTTGTGCCGTCTCTGTGTCTTCTAATTGTACAGAGATAACTGGAACTGTATTCATCAAATAGCATCACTTTGACTATGAAATAGAATTGTTAATGGTTTTTGACATTTGATTAATTTTTTCCTTGCTCATATGCATGATGCAGTAGTGAATTTTTAGATGTCATTATCAAACTTTTCATTGATGAGATTCTTAGCATCTGGATGACACCACATGTACACTATATGAACAAAAGTATTGGGACGCCTGACCATTACACCATCAAGAACTCTAATGACATTGCATTCAAATACATAAACTTTCAAATGGAGTTCGCCCCCCTTTTGCAGCTTCCACTCTTCCTGGAAGGTTTTCTACAAGATTTTGGAGTTTCTCTGGGAATTTGTGCCCATTCTTTCTGTAGAGCATTTATGATATCAGACACTGATGTTGGACGAGAAGACCTGACTCACAATCTCCGTTCCAGTTCATCCCAAAGGTGTTGGATGGGGTTGTGGTCAGGACTCTGTGTGGCCAGTCAAGTTCTTCCACACTGAACTCATCCGGCCATGTATTTATGGACCTCGCTTTGTGCACTGGGACACAGTCATGCTGGAATAGAAAAGGTTCTCCCCCAAACTGTGTCCACAAAGGTGGAAGCATGATGTTGTCCAAAATGTCTTGCTGTGCTGAAGCATTAAGATTAAGCCCTTCACTGGAAGTAAGGGGCCTCGCCCAAACCCTGAAAAACAGGTGTGTCCCAAAAATCTTGTTCATATAGTGTATATAACCAAAGGACAACCCACACGACTTTATAGTTTGAATACTCCGAATCATTTATTTTCATGTTGTACAAAATAGCCATTTTTTAAAAGATAATGTTCTCCTCAGTTTGACAGAAGAAGAGGAGACCCTGGACCTGCTTTTTCTGGCTGGCCCCCTATGATTCCTCCTGGTCCACCGGTAAGATTAAAAAAAAATTTTAAATAAAAAAATTATAATGTTCACTTATGATATTTTTGTGGTTTATATACCAAAACGGTCATCATTCGCTACTTCATGACCATTTTCAACTGTGTAAATGTAAAAGGGGCTGTTTGTCAGATTAGTTTTCTTGTATTCACCAAGTGGTCTGGAGAGTTTTGTTTTGAAATTCTTAATGTTTACACATTAGGACAAACTCTTCTATTTAAAAAAAGGCATATAGAAATTACATGTGGCTTTTAGAATTTGTACCGGTTGACAGTGATTGCCCTATTTCCCCCTCACCCTAAATGTAGTCTTGGCTAATGTTTGGTATCCAAAGTGGGCATCTTTAGTTTGGAGCTGGAGGAACAACACAAGTGTAGCTAAAATAATGCATGCTTATAGGCATCAGATTAGTGTGTAGGTTGCATGTCAAAATCATCACACACTTGCTTTTATAAATTAAAAATACTTTGCATAGCTACAAACAACAGTAGCAGCCGTTTTAATACCCATGTAATTCTAATGCAAACTAAAGAAGCAAACTTTGGAGACCAAACATGTCTTGGCAGATTGATGTAGTATATTTAAGGTCAGGGGACAATTGTTTAAATGTGATTTTTATTTTGGCCAAAACATCACTTTGTACCTCTGAACTAGATGATCCCACCACCGCCACCAATGAGTCCCGATATGTTGGAGGATGATGAAGCCTTAGGTAGCATGCTGATCTCGTGGTACATGAGTGGCTACCACACAGGATACTACTTAGTAAGTGTCTTCGATATGATATTCAAAACCATACCTCTCGAGTGGTAAATACGTTTTTTTGTTGTTGTGTTTTTTTCCTCTAAAGCTCACCAGCATTTTTGTTCTTTAATGCACTTCCAGGGCCTGAAACAAGGTCGCAAGGAAGCTGCTGGAAAGAAGTTTCATCACAAATGAAGCAGTATGCAGTTCATCTGGTAAATGTTCTGGTTAATGTTGAAAGAAACTTGTTCCTTTTATCTGCTTATATAAAATCATTTGATAAGAAATGCCTTGCTGAGAGACATTTGTAATCCTAGAATATTCTGAAATTGAATCTTTTCCCTTTCTCAGTGTAGTCTTTTTTTTTTTTTTTTTAATTTTTTTTTTTTAGCTTCTTCCATCTTGACTTAATTCAAGACATACAGTTTTTTTTTTATTCTACAGGTTAAGAATTTCTTCAGCTATCTGCTGTATGGGAGATTCTGCATCAGATTCAAATGTTCAATTTCATGTTTTGTATTCTTTGTACATAAATTAATTAAAAGTCCTTATGTTCTTTTTCACTTCTTGACTAAATGGTCCTGTGTTGACAGTCAGTGAAATTAGAAATGACTGAGTTGAAGTGTTTTTGCTCAGTCTTGGGTTGTCTGGTGGGGGCGTCAATATAAAATGGTCTATATAAAATGTTCTCGTCCAGTAGAGCACTATGACGTAACAGATACAAGTTTTTCAATCAAGAAGGTGCTCCTTAGTGTCATCCATGCTCCCTTGGTGCAGTCTTTATGATTGTAATCTGATAAGAGCCACTGCTAAAAATGAATGTGACAGATAAGCTAGGAGCAATGCATGTAGAACCTACATGTTGGATGAGTGTGCCACAAGGCATGTGTTTACACCAAACATGCTTAAGGCTTCCTATTGGTCTGCATGTTAACATCACTGACTGTGGACTAGAGGCAGCTCACAGCACTAAGGGCACCATTTGGGACTGGACTTTAGACAAGGGCGAAAGTCTTTACAGTTTATGAAATATTAGAGGAAACATGAATTTTGTCTTTAAAATAGTGCAATATAATACGCTGAGGTTAACATAACCTGGAACATGAACTAGCAAGGTAAAAAAAAAAAAGGAACTATGAGGCAACATGGGGTGTGTTTTTTAATTGCATTGAAATGAACTGACAAGGCAAGAAATCAGTTTTGAAACTGTTATGGACAACGGAAAACAGTGAATCACGTTTTTCATTCTTGATTCGTTTTTGCAATATTAATAAGAGAGAGTTTGCTTTTCATGTCAGAGATGGAATTCCACTCTCATAAATGTCATGGCTCTGTCTCCCTTTCTGTGACCGTGTGCATATCTTAAGATAATTTCCTCCTACTGTCGGGGAGAACTGGAGCGAGCCGAAGTCTGAAACATTTTTCTTAGTCAAAAAAGCGAACCGCTTGCTGCTTATTGGAGAATGAAGCAGCCTCGTGGTCCGGCAGAGGATCGTATGTCTATTTTATAGACATAAGGAAGCATTGATCACTTCCCACCTCATAGCCCCAATCAGTTTCGATTACATCATTGTATTCCACCAACAAATAAAAGTTCGCTTATCACTAATTAATTATGCGAGCCCACGTGGAACCATTGCATCATAACTGGGTACACTACCAGTCAAAAGTTTGGACACACCTCCTCATTCAATGCTTTTTCTTTGTTTTTATTCATTTATTTTTTTTTTTACATTGTAGATTATTACTGAAAAACAAAATGATGAAGGAACACATGGAATTACACAGTAAACAAAAAAAGTTAAACAAACCAGAATATGTTTTGTAATAAGGTCATGACGGACTGTTGTTTCTTTTTACTTAGTTAAGTGGTCCTTGCCATAATGTGGAGTAGAACCGTAGTGGAACAGGATCACTAACTGAGTACCAACCCGACCATCACAACTGATGATCCCAAACACATTAAGAAGGAGAGAAACTCCACTAATGAAGTCTTGATGAAGAATCACCTGTTAATTAAACACCATTCCAGGTCGACTCCTCATGAATCTGATTGAAAAAAATGCCAAGAGTGTGCAAAGCTGTCATCAGAGCAGTAGGTGACGTTTTCAGTATGAATCTACAATGTTGCCCATAATAAAAACAGGAAATTGTTGAATGAGAAGGTGTGTCCATACTGGTAGTGTATGTGCCATGTTCACGCATACGGTGCACGGGCAGCTTATGTCTGGTTCAGTTCAACAAGTTCATCTGGGCACTCAATCTCCAAGGACATGCACTGTCTGCGAACGCTTAGTGGACAGCAATGAAATCTTCAGGACGTACGCTTACCTCCGAACTGGCCGCAGGTGTTGTAGTGTATCTGAGTTTTTTTCCAGGGCTAAATTGGCCGTATAAGTCTGAGCTCTCAAGGATGTACGCAGTGGTACATCTTCGCTTATCGTCTCTTTAGTGCAGGCGTTCGATCTGAGACTGGGGGTCTTTGTGAGAGTGTATTGCAGAGGGCAGAGGGAGATTTGGGCCTTGTGTTTAATTCTCCATCATATGAACATTCACTTACTTTAAATGATGCATTTCTATACCACCTACCACGCCAGTCACCATCACTGCTCAGTCAGCTGCCAGTTTACCATCCAACCAGTCTCCTGCTCAGCCAGCCATTCACTCTCCAGTCTCTCTATCCACCCCGTCCTGTGAGTGTCTCATCTGTCCATCATGTGTTCGTTCAGGTCTTCCAGCTGTTCCAGGTCAAACCTGCTTTGGTTCCGGTTCCCCATACTGCTCCAGAGCCTCATGAGGGTCCTGTCTGGTGTGACTCCAGCTCCTGAGCCGGACTGAATTCCATCTCCAGTCCTTGTCTTGTCCCTGTCCGCTTACAGTGCTGCAACTGACCTAGCGAACTATGTTGTTGCTGCCGTTTCTCTCGTTGTCCAGGATGTTGCCCCTGCCCTGCTGGCCACCAGGGTTGTTGCTAGCGCTATGCCCCTCACTGCCTGAGAATAGATCACCGACAAAAACATCCACCCAAAAGTGTACTGTGGCCAGAAACTGACCACTGATTGAACACTAGAGGATCAAACTAGCCTGAATCAGATCATCAGTAACTTAACACCTGCAACCTGTGCATCTCATAAGATAAGATAAGATAATGCTTTATTACGAGAAGATAATACTTTATTAACCCCCAGGTGGCGAGGTTTCGGATTAAAGCAGCAGAAAAGGGAATGCAATAACATCATACATTTAAAAGTAAATGAAAATAGAGTTACAGATAAACGATAAAAGAGTGCAAAGTGTGCGTTATGACATTATGTGTGGGAGGAGGCTCAGGAGCTGTTTTTTTGTCTAACCCTGTTTGTGGGTGCTCCCCATCTGCCACAGCTCGTCGTACAGTGGATGTGCGTGGTTTCTGAGGATGGACTTGATTTTATCCCTCCTCCTCTTCTCCACCAGTGCCTCCAGGTTAGTTTGTTGGAGCCCTACAACCGAGCTGGCCTTCTTTACTGGGCAAAAAATGGACACAGTGGTTTAAACTCTAGCAGCACTGCTGTGTGTGCAGCACACACTAACATTCTGGCAAAACCCTGGTACGTGAATGAAAAGAAACCAGAGTTAAACATGGAAGCACCGGGACTTCCTTACACCGACAGCAGTACGTGGAACCAACTAAGCATAAATTGTGGCGTGGTCTTAAGTCAAAAAGACAATTTCCTATCTCAGCGTTAGAGTTAGGTCTGTAATCCACATTAGCAAATCAGTTAGTATACGACAGCCATCCGCATGAATACAGAAACAAAACCACCATAATATAAACTTTTTCTGTCTGTGTTGTGTGCACTACTGGTAACTCTGCCCGATAACAGGGAATTTGTTGGCCCCGATTAACCCTCTAATCTCAGTCTCTGTTTAAAGCTAAACTAAGCACCTCACAGCACCTCACCACACGCACAGCTATTTATCAAGATCACGACTCTTAGGTGACTTTTGGTCCTTTCCGAACAGGGATTTGTACACATTTTTACACATTTGCATTCTTCTACAACTATAAATAATAATAATTACAAAAAAAATAGAGCAAGGGACATTTCAATCATGTTAATATATATACATGTTGTATACATGTTAATACACAACAAATATACACATAAAGTACACTATGCAATAATGTAAAACATTTATATTTATATACACAAATTTCTATATTTGTATTTTTGTATTATTTGTATAGTGTACTTTTTATATTATATTGTGGTGTGGAATAGCTTTTATTCTATTGTTTTTAACCTCTTCTGTCCTGTTCCCTTGCTGCTGTGAGAATGTAAATTTCCCACTTCAGGGACTAAAAAAGGTTTCAAGTGCCATCCACAGTTATTAGCACCCCGTGTAAAGATTGGGAAACACAATTTAACTGAAGTGTTTGAGTTGATTGTAGTGTGTAAGAACTTTTTAGCTTTAAGCAATGACTTCCTAATTAACTGGGGTACAAATTTGAGGTAACACGGTTGCCAAATTCCCTTAGTCATCCATCAGCACGGGAAAGACAAGAGAACACACAAACCAAATGAGAGAGAAGTGTGTTGACCTTCATCAGTGTGGGAATGGTTATAAAAAAAATAGAATCTTGCATGAAAAAAATGCCCATTTCTACAGTTACAGTTGGATAATCAGAACTGTTGCAAACTTGCCTGGGAGGGGACCTAAGTTTATTTCGCCCCCACATACAGTGAGGAGGATGGTAAGGGAGGCAAAAAAATCCTCAAGGATCACTGGTGGTGATTTACAGGACAAAGTAACATCTTGGAGTTACCAAGTCTCCAAAACCACCATGGACGCCACCGCCATGCCGACAGATTGTTTGGAAGGTATGCCAGAAAAAACGTGAGCGCCTGCAACTACTACTGGAACCATGTACTATGGTCTGACGCAACAAAAATTGAGCTTTTTGGCAAAAAAACTG